>VUQK01000691.1:32424-46924 GCA_015106715.1 Bujurquina vittata | reverse complement strand
AATGAAATAGTACACCCCCACAAAACAAATTAAGCATTAAAAAAAAAATATTTTAAAAAAAAAAAAAAAAAAAAAAAAAAAAAAAAGAAAAAAAAAAAAAAAAAAAAAAAAAAAAAAAAAAAAAAAAAAGGACAAACAATACAGCACAAAATTAGAGCCACCTTTCATTTAGCTTAACAAGCCAGACTCTCCCCTCCCCCAGTGGACCATTTTCAGAGGAATTTATTTTATTTGTCTTAACGCCAACCTACGAAACATTTAACAAGGCACCTAACCAATGAACCAATGTTTTGTCTACACAAACAGCTTAGAACTCATTTTAAAATGGCATATTTGGGCACTGTTAGTAGCAAGAGTCACTAGTTTCCATTTCTACAGTTGAATCTATGAAAAATGAATTAATGAAAAGTATTCTACAGCAGATGAACAGAATCTGAATGTCATGTCCTTAAACCCAGCAAAGACCCAAACACAGGACCCGAGGGATGCATTTGGCTCTTGATCAATCTACTTTTTACTGAAGCCTCACCAGAAATGGTGTCAGTGGAAGGGTGGCTGTCAAGAAGCCATTCTTAAAGGGAAATGGGGAGAAAAGGCTGAAGTATGCCAAATTACACAAGAACTGGACTGAAAAATCAGTGGCAACAGGTCAACAGGAGTGATCAATCCAAATTTGAGTGTCTACAGCCGTCTGTAAAACACGGTGGAGGCTCTGTCATGGTTTAGGACTGCATTTCAGTCAGTGGTTTTGGAGTTTATCAAAACTGATGGAATTATGAATACAGAAAAGTACACATTTTCATACACCATGTAATATCATCTAGAAAGCTTCTGATTGCCAACAGTTTCCTTTTTCCAGCATCACAATGATCCCAAACATACTGCCAATGCAGTAAAACTATATCTAGATTTATCACTGTCATTGACCGGCCTCCCCAGAACGCAACATTACTGAAGCAGGGATTATCTTTACAGAGAACATAACAAAAGGCAGCCAAGATCCAAAGAAGAGCTCTGAATTTCCTCAAAATTTCCTGAAGACTGCTTACACACATTACAAGAAAGCTGCGCAAGAGATTTCAGGCTGAGTTGAAGAATAAAGATGGTGATACTAAATATTGACTTTCACCCTCATTAGCATTCTATGAACTTTCATATATTGTATTCTCATGTGTGTTTGACCACGTTTCACTAAACTGGTGCACATTTATCATTTTCCATAGCAAGATGTAAAGAAATTAGTGTTTTAGGGTTGTTTTTCTTTTAACACTAATGTTGGTTTGCTTTCCATATGCAGGAGTGTCTCCTATTAATAAACTGGACTCATCTGTTAGGGCTACACGTATTTAGCATAGTTCTTAACACTAACGTAAGTATACACACAGGCGTATGGTGTGATATTAGGACAGATTTCTGGTTAACGTGCGATGACAGCACAGTGGTCCTCACCCAGGTAGTTCTGGAAACAGTTTCGGGTCTGGTTGGTGTTGGGGAATCGGGCGTCAAACGGAGCCGTCTTGTAGCTCTTGAGCTTTTCGGACATGGCCTCAGCCATTTTTTCTATCCTTCAGTCAGTCGGAGGTCTAAACAGTGCTGAAACAGGGCACGATGTGGGATAGCCTGAAGTGGAAACAGGAATATAAGAGTGTAAAATAAACGACTCATGTAATTAATGGCACCCAATACAAGATGGACGTTAGCTAGCCGAGCAACACTGGACGGCTTTGATCACGGTCTTGTTGCTACTCAAATAAACTCGGCCACAAGTTACACGTTTAACTCTCTTGTCATAACCACAAAGGTCGGAACAGAAATGAGCACGGCTAATATAACCAGACCCAAATAAACAAATGAATAAAAACTCAAGACACTTGCTAACGCTTAGCTGTTAGCTCACTGCTAACGAGTCAATTTATGTGTATACAGTCGCAAGATAAATACTGTTATTAAAATTGTTTAAAACGCCAAAGAAACACTGGAAACACGCCCTCAAAGGTTCAAAGAAAGTTCGGAAATTAACTACAAACTTAGAGGTTATTAGCAGCTAACCTTGGGATGTTTCTTTAGCGAGTCCGCTGCAGTAAAATGTCCTTCCTCCACCGCGCAAGGTCCCCTGGGAAAGGTCGTGAGACGCATGTTTGTTTTTTATTTGCTGCGACAGACTCCGCTTTTCCAGGCACGTGTTTGGATAAAATTACGTGTATATTGTTTTTCAGAGGCAAAATGTTAGCGTGTGACCAAATAAATACTTCGTGGGCCAAATAAGTTCACAATTTAGATTATTTTATTTATTTATTTCAGCCTCTATCATTCCCCTCCATGTGACCTGCACAGTTGTTGCCGCTTGAGGGGAAGCAGTGGTTTTGATTTTGCGACATAATATTTCCAGATTTGGGATCAGCAGATGACCTCACCTTCTTGCCTTTAAGGCTGTTTGGTTTTAAATCACTTAGACCTAAGATTAAATCAATGCCAGACCCTGAATATATTTATTTTTTTTATAAATTAGATACCTTCCTTTTTTTCTGCTGTTCATTTGCACTTACATTTTGCTGTTTTTTCCCCTTCGTTTCTAACACTGTAACATAGTAAACAGAAGAAAATATGTAACCTATTAACAGCAATTTATTTCATAACGTAGCTTAACCCAGGATTCTTTGTTTTGTTGAAGTCTTCTGTTAAAGTCTTGAAACTTAGGTTTGATCATCACCAAACCCTGCTTTTAAATACATTACTGTATGTTGCATATATACCCACCCGCCGCTTCATTAGTTATATCTTGTTAGTGCCAAGTTGGACTCCCTTTTGCCTTCAGAACTGCCTTAATTATTCAATGCATAGATTCTACAAGGTGCTGGAAACATCCCTCGGAGAATATAGTCCATATTGACATGACAGCATTACACAATTGCTGCAGATTTTTGGTGGCCATTGCATCACCACCGACAGCCTGAACCATTGATACATGGCAGGATGGATCCACGCTTTCATGTTGATTTACACCAAATTATGACCCTACCATTTGAATATTATAGAAGAAATTGAGACTCTTCAGACCAGGAAATGTTTTTCTACTCTTCTGTTGTCCAATTTTGGTGAGACTGTGAGAATTGTAGCCTCAGTTTCCTGTTCTTTGCTGAAAGGAGTGGCACCCGGTGCAGTCTTCTGCTGCTGTAGCTCATCTGCTTCAAGGTTCAACATGTTGTGCATTCAGAGATGCTCTTCTGCATATCTTAGTTGTAACAAGTGGTTATTTGAGATACTGTTGTCTTCCTATCAGCTTCAAAGCAGCAGCCATTCTCCACTGACCTCTGGGCTCAACAAAGCATTTTCGCCCAGAGAGCGGCCACTCACTGGATATTTTCTCTTTTTCAGACCATTCTCTGTAAACATTAGAAATGGTTATGCAAGAAAATCCCAGCAGATCAGCATTACTTGAAACATTTAAAGTCTCTTAAATGACCTTTCTTCTCCTTTTTGATGCTCAGTTTTAACTTTTGCAGATCATGTAGATGTTGACCATGTCTACATGCCTAAATACATTGAGTTGCTGCCATGTGATCAGCTGATTAGACATTTGCACTAACGAGCAGTTGAACAGGTGTACCTACTTAAGTGACCAATGAGTGTAGGAGATACATTTTGTACTTCCCTGTTCCCTGTTCAACAGCAAATGTTACCATTGCTGCATATTTAGTCCACATTTAAGCACAATTAATGTATTCTTTTCCTCTTTAGTCACTGCAGGAACTTGGAAATGGTGAAGGACCCTTTGAAATGGGACAAACGTTATTGGTCCTTTATTACAACCATGACAGTCCTTTCTCTTTCCATCAACATCTTCCTGTTGAAGACCAGGTCAAAGATCACAGGTGCCTCGCTCTAGCTTCCTGTCTCACTGTGTGTTTCCTTCATCCTCTTTTTAGCAAAACTTCAAACTGAGGTCTCATATGTGTTTCTTGTGGTCCACTGTGATATTCTTACTCATCAGAAATAACAGCACAGAACCTGATTTAAAATTCAAAATAATCTTTAAAATCCATAAAAACTCTTAGACCCATTTTCACACAATTCCGCTTTATTCTGCAAAACAGTGACAACACATTTTCATTTAATTCAGAAGGACCAAAAGATAGATATCGAGATTGTTTTGTGCTGACTACAATATAGTATATTATATTACCAACAGAGTGCCAAACACCCGTGTATGTGCATAAATTTACCCTTCTCTCACTTCTACCAGTCTGTCCCTCTCTTTCTCACTCAGTCAGGATATAGGTGTTGTCCAAAGCAGAGGAAGGAAATTCTGTCACTTAGAACAATGGGCCGGTTTCTCTATCTATAGACCCAGAGTGGCCAAGAGCCATAGAGAGGGAGGCAGCAGTGACTTAGAGTAAAAAACTAATGAAACTGGCATTTTCTTTAACAGAAGAAAAAAAAAATTAGAATTAAAGATGTCGTTGTACATTTTTAAGGAGCTGAGGCCTTTAGAAAATGGATTTTCATCCTGAGGAGAAGGAAGAATACACGTTTTTTAGGGTGTGTTGAGCTACGCACTCACATTTTGGTGGCAAAGGATAATCAAAACACTATAAAAGGATTCAAAGTAACTGTGGGTAAGTTTCTTCAAAACCAAATAATTTTAATAATTTTTTTACTTTTAATATTTTACATTCGGTCAAAATATTCCCGGGCGTTTTCTAGGAGAGGAGGCCTTTCTGCCTAGAATACCAATAACAGGTTTTAGGTGTGGACACATGTTGAAATATGACCTGTCTGACGCGCTAGCTTTAAAAATGAATTAATTTTCCACAGAGTAATTGCCTTTATCTCCATATTCTAATTTTAGGTAAAAGAAAACATGTGGTCCTAAATTGTGATGGTAAGTTAAATAGAAGCTTTACTGAGAACTGGACAGGCAGTGACCTTTGGAGTGGGGTTTTCCCTGTCACTGCGACAGCTGGACCCGAGTCCTACAAAACACGCTTCCTGTTTGAGAATGGGAAAAACACACTGTGATTTTCGGGGCTGTTGGGAGGGCTGATGTCTTTTCATTTGTTTTTGTCATGTTAACAACCTGCTGTAGGTATCCTGTTGATATTTTTGAAGGTTGACATCATTTCATTGTTATATTGTTTATATCCTGGCTCTGGTGACACACAATCTTTGGTATGATGTGGAGGTAGATTAGAGGAAACCTAATGTTTATATATCTTATGATAAGACAGATTATTAAAGTGATTTTAAAAGACAGTTTCTCTTAAATATCTGAATTCTTCTTGGTCAGATGGAGGGATCTGGCAGTCCTCGCTTCAGAAAACTCCATTTCCCAGTGGGTTTGTGGATCAACTCCCCAAGGAAACACTTTGCAAAGCTCGGTGGTCGTTGGCCCAGCGCTCTCTCTGTCAAGTCAGTCCAAAGCTCTTTAACTCACTTTTTTAATCTTGAGTTTTGTTGTTCATATCATGCAGGCAGAATTCAGTTTGTGTACTGATCTTATCTTATCTTACTTCCACTGTCATTTGTATCCTTGTCCTCCATTTATTTTAGTCCTTGTTGTTTGTCAGTCATAACTCACAGCTGACTGGTCCCTTCCTTTCTGCTTCCTCTCTCCTCCATTTGTCTTCCCCTCCTCTGTTGTTTCCAGGTCAACTACCAGCTCTGACGCAGCCTCTCTCCACGAGGCCCCCTCTGCTCCTTCCTCTTCCCTTTCTAACTCCACCCCCTCGCTGGCTTCCCCTACCCCATCCCCATCTCCTTCCCCGGCCTTCCTCAGGCCGCGGCCTGCTGCGCCCCAGTCCCGCACAAAACGCCTTTCACATCTCTTCCTTCGGGGGCGTTCCAACAGTGACCGGGACCGTGCAGTGGGAGAGAAGGAGAGAGAAGTTTGGGCTCATTCGGCTGCCCCTTCCTCCCACCACTATTTGCCCCCTGCCTCTTCCTCCGCCCCAGGCCTGATCAAGATCTATGGGGATGCACTCTCCAGTGGAGCCAATTATCGCTCCCTGCTGGCCAACATACACTCCACAGCCAGGCAGCTCATTGCCCAGGTCATCACTCGCTACACTGAAAGAGAGCGGGAGGAGACAGATGACGCAGGTATGAAAGGGAAATTTTGGCTCATTTGGACATGTGCTGTGATCCATGACTGGGAATTGTTTGCTCAAAAAATTTCTACCAATTGGGAATGACATACGGTAATATAAAATAAACAGCAGTGTTATGGAAAAATAATTACCCCCATCCCTCCCCCTCCTTTCCTCCATTACCTTCTAGTTCTCCAGAAACACAGCCCTGAGGACTTCCTATTGTGTGATGTCATTGGAAAGCCCATCCAGCAGCCAGATGGAGCTATCAAATGGGAGACAGAGTGCCGGCGAAGCGTTGCCCCATGGGAATGTCCTTTGTTGTTAGTGGACATGTGGCGGCCTAAGGAAGGATTTGAGCGGCGCTTTGAAATCCAAAGGAAGGAAGACTATGAGAGAGAAGAATCTGAGAGAGAGAAGGAGCGTGAGCGGGAAGCAGAGAACAACCAAGGTAAGTGTGAGACACCGCAGAATGGTATGGTGGCATGCATAGGACAAATCTGGCCATTTATGCACAACACAGAGTGAAACTGATTGATGCTTGGGTCGTCTGGGCAACAGGTGTGCGCTGGCGGCGGAGCAGGATGTCATCAGGCAGCGGAGCAGAGGAGGGCGAGCGGGGTCACCGTGGAAGGAACACAGAGCTCAGGAGGAGCATCAGTGACATGAATCTTAGTCTGCGGCGTCGCCAAGGCAATCATGTCAGCAACGACCCCCGCGGTTCTGGAAACCGGCCAAACAACAGTGGAGGGGTGAATGACAGAAAGAACATTGTGAGCATGATCAACCCCCACCCAGGAGAGGTAAAGAGAAGGATGCAGTAGGTAGAAGCTGAGCTGACCACACATTTGGTCTTCTAACCATCATAAACCATTTCTTCAGATTAGGGCGTCAAAAGCTGAAGCGAAGGTTGGATGGACAAACCAGCCGGCAGAGGACGAGAAGGATTATTCCAGTTGTGATCTGGAAGTGATGTCACAAAGTCTGATCCTTCCACCTACAGACCGACCCTACTTCCTGTTGCTTCAGGGTTATGACCAGAGCAAGGCAAGACATGCTGACAGATGGTATCACACATACACATAATCACAAACAACAACCCCATACACGTACATTATGTAAACACATGAACACACACAAATAGCAACGTACTCTTTGACATGCGCTCTGATGTGCACGTAAGCAAAGAAACAGGCATGGTGTAGTGGAGCTGTGCTGAGGAACACGCGTGCACACACCCTGTGCATTACATCATACCTGCATGTCTGTAATCGCCGCATACCATCAGGGTTTCCATCCCTCTACATGCTTCTCCCATTCACCACCCAGCACAAAACAGCCTCAGAGCAGCACAATGCCAGAAAATGTATCCATCCAATGCACAAAACCCCTCTGTGCACATCACTTCATCTCACACAATGACCTCACACAGGTCTCCATTGTAATAAACTGTTACACACTTCATTCCTTATCGAGTGCCTTCTGTTCATCTTAACATCTGATAGAAGACTGATATAAACTACAGCACTTAAAAGATAACAGACCTCCCCAACTCACTGACCCACTGTGTGTTTTGTTGTAGGATTTTGTTTTGTACATCATGTCGGGACATATGCATGTGTTTGGAAGAAAACCGACAATAAGAGAGAGAGAGAAGGATAGAGAGAGAGAGAGGAAGGGGAAGAGGCCACTGAAGGTGGACACATTCCTGTCTGCTCCTGACCTTTTGGCTAGACACTTACTAGTCCGAAGAGACTCCGCTGTTCCAGAGACACCCACTGGACAAGGTACACTGGCACAGATCATCCTTAGAGTCATGCTGCACACACTTGTACAAAGTACAAAACTAGAGCAGGTACATCCAAAGACAAAATCATTGTTTTTGATGCTTTTCTTCTCTGTAAACTCCTGGTTTTGCTAGCGGTTTCTTCCTGTTAAAGGAGCTTCTTCCATCCCACTTTTGCCAAGTGCTTGTTCATAAGGGATCATTTGATTATTGGGGGTTGCCTCCGATACCGTAGAGTCTTTACCTTGAGATGGTTATCATATTCTGTTGAATAAAACAGAACCAGATAATATTATATAAATTTTATCCCAGCCCTGATACGACCCTTCAGAGGAGGTGCAGTCACGCACAACGGAGTGGCCCTTTACAGGGAGACAGTCCTAAAGCCGGGGGATGTGATTGGTCTGGGGAACCACTTCCTTTTCTTGTACCGTGACCCTCGTGTGACTCCACCCCCACCGCTGGCACTGACCTTGCCGTGGCAGACTGATGCCTCCACCACCTGCTGCCCTTCAGGGTTAGTGGACAGACAGGAAGCTCTGAGGCAGTACCTGGGTTCCACTGAGGCGGTTTTGAAATTCCATTCTCGACACGCAGATGCCTTGTTACAGGTAAGAAGGGCAAACAGTAGACTTAAATAAACTTTTATGGTCTGACTGTAGTTATCTAGTTGAAAAAACAGTCTATATGATATACATCTTGATCCCTTCCTTTTCTCTTAGGAGATAATCTCCAGAAATTCCTCTCCAGACTCTGGCGGCGGGCCTTTAGCTCCGGCTTATCTCCTGTCAATCATGATAGATCATGCCTCCAAACACCTGGACCCTGCTCTCCTACCACAGATATTACTCAAGTCAGCCAATGTTATAAAAGAAATTGTGTGGGTAAGTAAGACAAAAAGCAAAAACAATGGCTTTATATGATAAAAGAATACACATGGGGAGCCTTGGTGGCGGAACAGATCTGGCTTAGTATGTATAAGTGTCATGTTTGGCATTTTTACTTGTTTACATGTTATTTTTTCTAACCTCAGTTTACCATTTGCTGGTCATAAACCAAAGTCTTGAAAAAAATGAAAACTTTAAATGAAAAGTCAGGGGGTAGGTGTCAAAATGTTTCACACAAAGCTCCCAGTGAAAAGAAGGTGCCAGCTGATACATGTTGGTGTAAATTTTATGTCTCTCACCAACACAAATAAAGGCTTTATTACAGTTTCAAACCCACCAGAGTGCCAGTATCTGGATTTTTTTTAATTCAATTTTTGAATTGAGTCTTTTTCATTTTCCTTCTTACTGCTGATGAAACAGTGTAGAGATCAGCTAAGTCAGGAGTCAGGAGGAAACATCCTCTAGGGATCACAAGTCTCTGTACCAAAGTTTGAGGCAATCCATTCACCAACTGTTGAGATAATCTGGACACAAGTGATGGACTAACTGACAGACACACATTCCTTTCCAAATAGACATGCTGCCAGTGCAAGAAAAGACACACACACACACACACACACACACACACACACAATATATGACATATATATAGCATGACATGTGAATTCCTAATATATCTGAGGAGATCAGCAGACAGACACATGCCCTTCATTGCGGCCTACTGGCTTATGAGCAGGAGTGAGGATGAGCTGATGTCACTTCCCTCCTGCTGGAAAATGTGCTCAAACTGTCCAGGCTGCAGGGCTAGACTCCACTCCCCCTCCTCCACCTCCACACTAAGTCTCCTCTTTTCTGTTTCCAACTATCTTTGCAGGATAACATTAAGGAATTTGGGGATAAGCATCCCACGCAAAAGTAAGAACGTTTTTGCTCTACGTAATGTTTCCTCTGTTTAGAGATTTCCAGCTGAGTGATTCATGATACATTTGTGCTTGTGCTGTTATGTCTTTGGTAAATTTTTGTGGTATGATGAAAGCATTGTCTCGAATATAGCCGGATAATAATAACTCATTCTATTTTTACTTCCAGCATGGATCATTTCTCTTTTAGAGCACAAACAAAAAACTGACAGGGGAATGTTCACAATACTTAACAACTAACATATCTTTGGCATTACATAAATGTGTCCAGTTCAACAGAGCAAGAAGGGGAGATAAGCACACCAAACGTCCAGAAACTGTCATCTGACCTTCGACCGCTCATGTTCTGGATGTCAAATGCCACAGAGCTCCTCAACTTCTTCCAGGTTAAAGTAGAAGTGATGGAGAAAGAGTGGGAGTTTGAAGGTGAGAATGATTTAAAAACAACAGAAGGAAAAAAAACAACCTTTAGAAGATCAAAAGTATAAACTGGCACAGGTATTTGGCAAAGCTGAACACAGAAATGAAAGCTGACACTGAGCCTGGAACTGATCATCAATGATTGTTTCTTTGAAGCGCCTGGGGATCCAGTTTTGACAGCTGACATGGACACCTGCTCAGAAGCTCTGGCACAGCTGGATGATGTCATTATGCACACCTTCCAGCAGTGTGTGTATCACCTTACCAAAGTAAAGAAAAAAAGCTCTACATACTGTGATCTGTAATAGCTTAAAATCGATTTTACCATTTTCTCTGTAATGCTGCATGCCTGTTAAACTGTAACTCGGGATAGCCGCTTCTATTTAACTCCACAGAGACGGCACAAATGAGTTTCTTAGGACATAAAAACTGTTCTTTTCTGGAACAGTTTCACCACCACCCACAATTGATTTTAATCTTCTCCAGCTGCATGCATGCAGCTCCTCCACCTCCTTTTCATTGTATTGCATTCTGGGAAAACAGTGTGTATCGTGACCCTATTTAGGATATGCTATCTCATTTGCATATTCATAATTTCAAATTGATTTTGTATGGAAAAACTGTATGGACGTGGGACATTCTGACATGAAAATAGCAACACAACTAAGACTGACATAAGTGTCATTAATGTTAATTAATGTTGTGCATTTGTTTATGAAAACCAAGTCTAACCTGATGATGGCGGTAGAGATCAGAGACCTGGACCAAAATGTCATGATAACTGTGTATGTTAAACTGTTTCAGTGTGGATCTAAATGATTGATTCACAGACCAATCAGCTGCTAATGTTTTTTAAATTTTAATTTCAATATAAAAACAAATGAACTCAATTTTTTTTGTCCTTTCTGTCCGCCAAGACGCTGTACTCCCTTCTTCCAGCCCTCCTGGACACCAACCCATTCTCCATTGAGGAGAAGGAGAAAGAGAAGGATGGCGCTCAGGCTGCAGAGGGAGAAGAGAAAAAAGGAGAAGAAAGAGAGGTGGATGACGTGTCCGCCCTGCCGCCCAAGGTTGCTGGACTGGTGGAAGTGTATCGCTGCTCCCTGATGCTGTCGCGGGAGGCGTGCCTTTCCCCACCACTCACCTCACAAACCTTTGGCTACCTTTTCTTCTTCACCAATACCTCCTTGCTCAATACTTTGCTGGAGAGAGGTGAGAAGGCACAGAAAGAATTCCTGTGTAGTTATTGCTTAAAAACAAGCACAATTATGAGATATGTTAACAATAAAACAAGATGTACATATCTATCTATATTCAGCGACTGTTTAATATAAAAAAAAAACTGAAGTTGGAGATAATCAAATTGCCTTTTTAGATAAAAGGAAGACCCACCAGACAGAATTTGCTGTTTTTCCTTTTTTTTCCGTTTTTCCCTATATTCTCTTTCCCTGTTTTCAGACGGACTGTTTTCATGGTCCAGAGCAGTACAGATCCGTACAAACTTGGACCTGGTTTTGGACTGGCTGCAGGGGGCAGGATTAGGAGACATCGCCTCTGAGTTTATGAAGAAACTGTCAGTCACAGTCAACTTCCTCTGTATTCCCAAGACTCGACTCATCCAGGTAACACAGCTATATGTGCAATATGCCAATTCAGCCCTCTGCTGGAATACCATCTAACATTTTCCCAATTAACTTCACATTTCCAAGTCATCCTGGGCCAGTCTACAGGAAGAACATGTTTTGTTAAGTCCTTCTCAGCTGCACCACCTGCTCACCCATTACAAGCTGGGACCTACCAGAGCTACACCGGCATCTTGGGCCCCTCCGCCAGGCACTGAACTGAGTGGAGGTAATAAATTAAAAAGCTTTATGATTGAAAATTTAATAACTATAATTAATAGTGGGATTATATGTTAAGTGTTTCTCAATCTCACTGTTTCTCAATCTTTTCTCATTTTTCAGACATCTTTGAGAGCTTTTTGGACCATCCTCCTCTTATCCTGCCAAATGAGACTCCACGCCTTGACCTCTCCCAGCCAATCCCAAGCCCTGAGCTACAAAAAGAAGTTACACGTCTCCGCACCTTCTTGTGGGGACTCGACCAGGATGAGCTCCCTGCCAATCAGAGGACTCGGCTCTGAGGAAGCCCATATATGTCTCTGTATTGATGGGTCATAGAAGTAAAAAGGATATCACAGAAAAAACATCAAACTGCACAACAGAAAAATACAAACCGGATATGCTTTCTGTATTTTATTGGCTGGTTGTTGCATTTCCTGACACCTTCATATCAATCTCATTTATCCACTTAGATATTGCCAAGCAAAATAAATGTACTGGCTCTGGTATGTCTTTATAAGATTTGTTTCAAAGCAAGGCGTAAAGCCCCCTGTCTGTTAGGTAACAGAGTGTTATGCCTTACTTTACATGACTGTTTTCCTTGGCTTCCGTGTATGTTTTCAAACTACTTGTTTTTAATAAAACGCTGAATTCTAGCCTAAAAGACTTACAGTTTCCGAATGGTCTTTGACAAGCTTGTTTCCCACAGCAGGGCCCCTGGGGCTTGGCACACACCTCTGCTCCTACACCAAAGAAGAGCTCCACAAGGTGGCGATGCAGGACTCACTCCACTTGTGGGATAAACGATGAGTCTGCAGGTAGAACTGCTAAGGAGGTGACTGTGTAACTACATTATCGACTGATCCAAAGGCACATTCTCATTTCCTGTAATAATGGTAGCATTTTACGCAGGGTCATGACTCAGGGAAGCAAATGAGACTGTGATCACACTCAAAGGTTACCTTTACCGAGGTGAGCAGTTGCACAGGCCAAAGCTGGTGACTTAAAAGCAGGAGTCAGTTTTAATTTCCCTTTGGTCAATGTGACACACTCATGGATATGGTTTCGATTTTCATTCATGTGGTGCAATTCCCCTGGCTCCTTGAAGAAAAAGTCCAGCTCATTAAGCATAAAACAGCAAGTAGTTCTCATGAATATACAGCAGACAGGTGATATCACTGAGAGTGAGTAACTTGAAAGTGCGTCTGGTCCAGTTTTGTAATATCCAGTCACTTTCCCTGCAGGGTCAGCCAGACGTCTTTAGAAAACATTTCCCAACTTTCTTTGTTTTGAAAGTGAAGCCCAGTGACGTCTCAGAGAACTCAAGTTATCATGCTCCTCCTTTGGCGTCCATCCAAATGGCTTCCTTTCTTCCGGTCAGCTTCTCAGATGAGTTCCTTTACGGTAAAAAGCCAACAGAAAAAAAACCCACCAAAAAACATCAGTCCCGTGAGAGACCCTCTCTGCTTACATCATTACTGTTGCCTCCGGTTCTGTCCCCCCACTTTCTTATTGCGTGGACATCAAAAAACATGGCACTGAGAACGGCCAGTTATAGATTATGAATCACGAGGAGAGCCTCTCTGTGGTTAAATTCATCAATTAGGTGATTGTAATCACTCTCATTTGAAATTCAATGTGGCGTATGAGTGAGAGTGAGACTGTGTTGTGTGCTAATTTAAACTTTCCAGTAATGCCATACAGATGTAGTCTGTAGCTTTATAATTAAACACAGATGTAAGTCAGACTGGTATAGGTCCATACTCATTGTGTGATAATACAGTAGTCTGTAATACAGTGTGGTGACCACTGTCTGAGTACTATCACTAACAAGTGAGGTTTTGTAAGGATGTGACACACACAAGGTTTTCTGTGATCTCAATCACTAACAAAGTGTAGATGTCAGACCCACTTTCACCCAGAATTGCATAGTCATACACAGACACACACACAACCTTTTTTTTTCTGTCTGACACACACACATGGACTAAGTGCGCTTCTTTACCCAGGTGCACAGCCCCACACCTGTTGTTGCCGCTCTCTGTAATTAGCTCAACACAATTATCATTGGTGGATAGCGGGAGGGGGTGAAGACAATGGGGCAGTTATTCCGTCCCTATCATCTCTTTCTCTCTCCCTGCTGTCGAGTAATGAAAGATTCTTCCCTTCTTCAAAGAGACGGAGTTTCCTACAAAACAGCTGAGTCAGAGAAGAAAAGGAGGGAAGGATGAAAAGAAAAGGAGAACAGTAGGGAGGCAAGGGTGGTAACGCAATGCTGCTGGTGTGAGGCCCAGTGGACCACAGTGATTGTGTTCATTGTACACACAGGAGTCAGGAACCAGGGGAAAAAAAAGCCTGTGGCTCTCACACTTAACACTAACAGCTACAACCTGGCACGGCCTCAGTATCTATTTGTGATCTGGTAGCACTTTAACTGAGCCTTGCATCATGCTAAAGCCTGCAGTATAAGAAGGTTTTTCAGATCATACATCAGGCAAAAATGTAAAAAAAAAAAAAAAAAGATGAAAAAAGGACACCTTATGAAGGTTGTTGAGCAAAG
>VUQK01000691.1:0-20338 GCA_015106715.1 Bujurquina vittata | reverse complement strand
GCCTGGTCACCTCCCTGGTGGCGGTTGCAATAAGACTTGGTGGCCAAGTCACCGCAGTGGCAAAGAAGGTGCCAATAGAGGTGCGGTGAAATTAAATATACCTGCATCCAGCTACAAAACAGACACACATGCCATGTGTGAAATGACAACAGTGTGTATCACATATTTGTTTACACGGAAACATGTTTAAGTTCTGCGGCTGGTAAAGTGTTGAGAGTTTCCCACCAATGAAATGCAACAAGTCTGGCCCCAAATCCTATTCTGATGACAGTCAAGTTAGTAGGGAAATCAGATTTGAGAACTTAGACAAGATTTGGATCCAACAGGTGATTGTGTATCAACACTGTGTTTTAACAGGTGAAAAGAAAACGGCATCATATCTCTGGATCTTTGGTTACACATGATTGATCTGGATTCTATTTTTGCATTATGCAAATCTTTAAACTCTTCTGTTCAGGGGATAAAATTAGAAATAGTCACATACTCTCTCTAGTCTTGCCCAGTAGTGTTCAGAAAGTGTGTGTTGTGTGTGTTTTATTAGCTTTGGTGCTTTAAAATAATGTGACAGCCATTGTGCAGCAGCAGTACAATCTGAAATTCAGATGTGAAAGTGGCAGGATTATCAAAGGGCATTTGAAGCAGCGTTAGACCGTGTTCACTAACACTGGGGATTTATTTTTAATTTTTTTTCCCTTTTTTGTGTGGAATTCCTCCGAAAAGAGGACAAAGTTAGGAAAGATAAATAGAATGGAAATCCATGGAAAGTCCCTGCAAAAAAGCAATGAAACTGATGCTTCAAAGAGGGACAAATGTGTGTCTGTGTATAAACGTAGTTCTATATAGGCCCAAGTTTTCCAGTGTGACCGTGTATGTGTGCGAGCATGAGTCTGTGCATGCTTGCATATATACAAACGTGTATATGTGTGCGCATGCATTTGTCTGTATGCATTTTTGTGGCCGTGTGTCTGTGCATTGAGGGCTCTAAATAGTCGTGGTAGTGTAGGTGCGGTGTTTAGTGTTTTGCTTTCGGTCGCCACAGCAAAGTGACTTGATAAAAATCAAAAAGATTTATCACATTCCAGTATTTGCATTCAGGAAGAAAAAGGCTGGATGCTAGGTTCTGTCGGGTGAGGTCATGGTCTAGGATGAAGAGAGCGAGAGAAACTGGGATAAGAGGCAGAATTAAAGGCTGAGAAAGATGGAGCAAAAAACCACAAGAGATGAAGAGATCAGAGAAACAACTAGATGACAAGCCAGTGGTGTGTGTGTGTGTGTGTCTTTGTGTGTGTGCGTGCATGTACATGTGCACATCATGTTGCATGTGCCTGTGCACCTGGTATGAGACACAGGGAGAGGGGAGAGAGGGGGGAAGTAAGGGACAGAGGAGGAGAACGGCAGTGGAGACAAAACATTGGACCACAAACATAAGTGAGCTCTTATGAAAGGCTGATAGAGAGACAATGCAGGACATTTATCTCTAAAAACATCAACACAAACAAGTGGAAGCGAACAACAAGTAATGCAAGGGAAGCACAGAACAACAGGTTAAGGAAGCAATAAGCACACTCAGCCTGTTTATACAAAACATTTCTCAGCAATCATTATTCTAATGTTGTTATGTTCCTCTACCAATTGGAAATGACGCATGCCACATCAGTCATCTCTATTTGTCCTTGTTCATTACTAAAATAGACCAACATCTTTAATACTAAATTGCACTTCTGAGCTCAGCTGCCCTTCCACATACCTGGCATCAGGTTGTTTACCCCCCTCTGCTGGTCACAATGAGCACTGCAGCTCCTGTCTGGACATAGTTTACAACACAGCGTGAGCTGGGCAGCAGCACTGCGTCATTCTTTCTTTTTATAGCTGTGACCCTGGAGTTTCCCCACAACCCTGGGTTGTCTGTCCCACTTGGAGCTTTCTTAGTCACTGCATATGTTGTTATCCACACTCCCAGCAGAAAACATCCTGTGGGTTCAGGCCATTTACTCTTATTGTTGACATTTGGAGAGGCTGAATGTGGGTGAACTCACACTGACCCAATCAACCACACTCCCCTCAGTGAGAGCTACTGTCTTTAAGAGCAGAAAGCAGGCACCCAATGAAGGTGCTTTACTAATACTTTCCTTGTGTTGCCGTGACTTGTTTCAGGATGAGTAAAATTGCGCTGATGTAAATTGCTAAGGGGCTGCTCTGTGTCTTGTTTTCTCTTTCAGAAGGAGCATGCATTTGACTCAGACGTGGAGCCCCACAGGTTCAAGTCTCTGCCAGAAATGAGCAACAGATCAGCCCATGACCTCAACAATCTTGAGGTAATGGTCTGATAATGTATTTGTGTGTATATGTGTGTGTGTGCATGTTGCGAGAGAGGGGGGCTGGCCTGTTTTGACACACCCATGCTAAGTCTCTGAAGTATTTTTGTGTTGTTTCCAGCTGAAGCCCACACTCTCTCAGCTTCATGCTGACCTGAAGCTGTATGAGCACCACTTTGAGTGGCTCAACAGGGTGTCGAAGAAGCACCACCACCCTGCAGTGCCCAAGCTGGTGGAGATGGTCAGAGAAATGAAATCTCTTATCACTCTGCTGCACCGTCAGGTGAGGGGCTGAATTTTTCCATTTGATTCACAGCGTGTGCTACCTCTGCAAATGAGTTTTCTAATGCGTCTGTTTGCCTGTCTTCTCCTCCACAGATGCTGAGAATCGAAGCACCAAGGCTCAGTCCAGCGACCCCCTCCCTCCCCCCTCACCTTCCCTATCAGTTTGATGTCCTGCAGTCCACCAACGAGCTTCTTCAACACTTCAAGCTCTTCTGTGACTGGGCTTACAGGGCATTCCTCAGCCTCAAGCCCAAGGTTTCTGCAGTGCAATGATGGTCCAGAAAGTAAAGGGACTGCAGGGCCAGTGAGAATGCATGGACTTCTGTCTCTGTCAAAGGAGAAACAAGACCATGTGCACTGTAGTCAACAGCATCCCTGAAGAGGCCAAAATATCAACCTGTGTGTCATCAAGTGTGTTGAAGAATGTGTCTTTCCATCAGAGCCATTGAGGATGCACCACAATGCAGCCAGTTACAACCATCAATTCCAGTTCAAGTTCCAGTTCAAGTCCAATGATCATTTCACAAGTCCCCAAACTTTCTCCTAAAGGCCATTTTCATGACCATGTTATTTATGTATTTATTTATTTATTGAATGTTAGTTATTTATTTAATTTTTATTTATTTGAGGTTGTAATGTGTCACATCTTATTTCTGTACTAACGTGAACGTATTTGCCAACATTTCTGTAATCTTTTCCTGTCTCTTGTGTCTCACTGATCCTTAAAAAAAAGACAAAAAACAAAACAAACACTGTAGCACTTCCTGAACTGATAGCTCTGATAATGAATTTTGTATAAATCAACTTAATTCACTTTGCATTATTATTTTTCAAATGATAATTCTTCCAGTAGATGTAGCATGCATTTGGGACAGCCAAGGCCCTCACAATAGCTTATTTAAAGTACACATTTTAGAAGATATTAATATTATTTTCGACCATGATAAAACATGCCACATATTAACTCATCAATTGCTTATCAAATTCATTTTATTTCTTTAAAAAAAAATTAGGAAGAAGAGAAGCGAATCTTTTCTTTCATATCAGATTTGTGTTTTCAGTGCCTGTTTCTCTCATGTTCTGCATGAGGAGACGTAGTTAACATTGTGGTAAAGTAATATGAATGTGCCCTGTTGCTGAGCACTGATGGTCCTGATTAGATTCTTTGCACAAACTTGTCGGGATTAGCCTCTTGGAAGAGTAAGATGGCTGATTTCAAACCTGTGCTTTGGTGTAGAAAAGTTTGTTTTTTTTAGTTAAACACCCAAAGCCTTAAAATACTATGTATTGTGACACTATGTTCTGTACAGGTGTACATAAATGTACAAGAATGTAAATTGTTGTATACAGTGCTTTTGTGTATTATGTCATTTTCTACCATATAGTGTAGAGGACCAATTTTATCACTATAATTTTTATTCATTCCTATTCTAGTATTTGTTACAGTATTGACTATTTATTTAAGTAACTTGGTGGAACTATTTATTTTGTGCTGCAGTGGAGCAAGTCTCCTATCCTTTTGTACTTTTATACAGTTTTTATTACTATTCGCCTTTATTATACCATCACGTTTAAATTATTGTTCTAACTTCAAGATGCCTCTTACACACACTGATTGGCCTCAATGTGAAATATGTGCCTTGGTCAAATAAAAACTTAAGAATGTGTACAGTGGGTTTTGTGTCTATCTTTAAATGTTCGTGCAACTTTGACAGCTGGATGTTTTCTTTGGTGGTGCACACTAAGAAACTACATTACCCAACAGTCTGTGCGGCAGAGTCGAGGCAAAAACGGATACATTTTTAGTGTAAGTGCGAGTCAAGCTTTAAAAATCAATTTGGGGCATTTTGTAATGTGCACACATTACTAATAATTAACTTCCGTCAAATTTTGATTTAATTTTTTTGGTAAGTTTTACAAACGTCAACCTGTCTGTTCAAGCTCCCAACCAATGAGAGTAGCGCATCTATTGTAGGTATCAGCCAATCGCCACCGCTGTTCTTGAAAGGCGGCATTGGGTGGAGAGCTGCTGTTAGTTTGCGCTGTGTTTATTGTTAAGGTTGTGTGGATTAGCACTGCGGTACCCAGTTTCTTTTCACATGATCAACAATATAGCTTTAAAATGAGTTAAGTCCACGCGGTGAGTACTGCTTCGGCTTGCATTCATGCACATTCATGCCGAATAGTTAGGAGAAGCTGTTCCGCACTGAGCATTAGGCTTGATTAGCTTTAAAAGCAGGCCACTGGCTGTTTTTTATTGGTACGGCAAAGAATCTGTATGTGTCTGTCTGTGTCATCTGCTGGCTTGCGGGGCTCGCTGGATACATTGGGACAGTTATAAAGTAGCTCAGTGGGTAACTTTGCGGTAGCCTCTAGTTTGTGTTGCTAACAAGCACCGCACTGCGGGGAAGGACAGAAATCGTGCGCAAGTGTGGAGACAAGAGTGCACACGGACTGACGGCCAGAGGGAGGACCAGCTTCAGGGACGGGAGGGAGGGAAATTTAAAGGGAACATTGCAGACAGGAGTTAGAAAGTTAGTAACACTGTATCCCCCCCCCCCCATTTCCCTTTATCTCAGATCTGCCCTCATTTCACTGCTTGGGATGACAGCTGGTGCTTCAGTGGCCACCAGGGAAGAACTTTATGAAGGCACAGAAGAAAAGATGAAAGACAAACTATGATGTTGCACTCAAACTGATCCACACCCTGCCTCCAAGGAAAATCCTCATCTGCCACCAGGTTGATCTGGTAATGGCTAACTCGGTGGCCCTAGTAGTCCAAGCAGAACTCTTACCGGCTCAGTCCACTGCCTCCCTCTCGCCTTTCCCGTCCCTTCTTGGTTCGGGAGAGGATGGCGAGGATGACAGGGAGAGGGGGGAGCTGGTGGAGGGAGACAAAGAGGGAGTAGAAGGTGGAGAGGAGGTGGTTCTGGGCATGGTGTCATCATCTGTGTCTGGGCCAGCCCCGCAGCCGGAGCAGTCAGATCATCCCTTCCAGTGTCTGGACTGTGGCAAGAGCTTCAGGTGGTCATCCAGACTGACCCACCACCTGCGGAGCCACAACAATGAAAGACCCTACCGCTGCAACCTCTGTCCCAAGGCCTTCAAAGGCTCCTCTGCTCTGCTCTACCACCAAAGGTACTCAAAGTAAATGTGTTATTAGGGATTCACATATTGTGAAATTCTTTACCAGTACTGATGTTTAAAATAAGATATTGGCTGATAGCAGATCCCAATAATGAGATGTTTTTCAGTTTGGTTTCTTCTGTTATTTATTCAGTCTTTGTGCCAGGAGAAAAAAGAAATGTGTATCATAAAAAATATTTAATTGTCTCTCAACTCTTCATCAAACTATCTTTTGAGCATTTAGTAACCCAAAAACTTGATGCACCAGGTAAATGTAAATGTCATCTTATTTGCAGATATTGCAGTGTCAGTAAACAAGGCTGATATCAGTTGATACCAGATTCTATTATTCTATACTTATATAATTAAACTGTAACACTGTTACAGTTTTGTCTTCAAGATTAATACAGTATGACATTAATAAGTTCAGTCATTTAACCTCCCTCACCTGCACTTTAATGACCATGTCAACATGCCCTCATTAAACACCAGTCTGTCATTAATCACCAATGATAAAAATCCAAGTATTGTACATCTGAGTGTAGAACAACTTTTCTTCTCTTTTTTTTTTTTGAAAGGGACAAAAGGGAATTTTTTTCGGTAGTTTTACTTCTGCACACCACCACAATAGTTTTAAATAAGACAATCACAATGCGAAGTACAGACTTTCAGCTTTAATTCAAGGGGTTGTAACAAAGAAAAGCTGTGTCTCTTGCTAAACCGTAGCCATAGTGTAGCCATCCTCAGTTGCTGCTTGTTTGTGAGTCTCTCTCTGAATGTTTTGTCTTCAGTAACTGAAAAGAATGCACTGTTGGGTTGAGATCAGGTGACTGACCTGACCACTGAAAAATATTGCATTTTTTTTGCTTTGAGAAACCCTTGGGTTGCTTTTCCAGTATGCTTTGGGTCATTGAGTTGCACTGTGAAGAACAGTCTGATCAATTTTACAGCATTTGAGTGAATCTGAGGAGAGAGTATGGCCCCTGTACACTTCACAATTCCTCCTGCTACTTCTGTCAGAGGTCACATCATCAATAAACACCAGCGATCCAGTTCCACTGGCTGCCATATGTACCCATGGTATAACATTCCCTCCATCATGTTTGACAGGTAATGTGGTAGGCTTCAGATCTTCCCATCATTCTGGTACAAGTTCATCTCAGTTTCATCGAAAAGGTTTTCTTTTTTTCCCCCCCAGAATTGTTCAGGCTGTTTTAGATGTTTACTAATCTGGTCTTGTTGTTCTTGAGTGTTACCGGTGGTTTGCATGTTGTTGTAAACTCTTTATTTCCATTCATGAAGATATGTCTTGATTGTAGACTTTGACAATGATACACCTACCTCCTCAAGAGTGTTTTTTTTTTTTTATCTTGGTTAGATGTGAAGTTGTTTTTCTTAACCATGGATATAATTATATCATAATGCACTCTAGTTGGCTTTCATTATCTTTCAGGCCTTTTGGTGTTACTGAGTTGGCCAGTGCATTCCTTCTTTTTAAGAATGAACCAGATTGTTGATTTGGCCTCTCCTAAAGTTTATTTAATCGCTCTGATTTATTTTGTTTTGTCAGCCTAATGGTGACCTCCTTCACTTGCATCAACATCTTTTTGGGCCTCATACTAAGAGATGCAGTGAAAAGCTACCAAATGGAAATTCAACACTTGGAATTTCCTCCTGAATAGCTACCTTTTTATCTTGCAGGTCTCACTCAGGGGAGAAGCCTTATAAATGTCAGGACTGTGGCAAAGCCTTCAAACGCTCATCTCTCCTCCAGGTGAGATATCAAACCAAGTCATTTTATAAACTTTTTTGTTATGCTTACAAATAAGATATTTCCCATCTCTGTCTATCTCCAGGTCCATCAGAGTGTCCACACTGGGGTGCGTACTTTCTTGTGTCCCTACTGCCCCCTTACTTTTAAATGGAGCTCTCACTATCAGTATCACCTGCGGCAACATACAGGAGAATGCCCATACCCATGTGACACTTGTCCCAAAGCCTTCAAGAACTCAAGCAGTCTGCGGAGACACAAGAATGTTCATCTCGGTCTCAAACCTTACACCTGCACAGTGTGTAACAAATCCTTCACGCAGTCTACCAACCTGAGGCAGCACATGAGGATACATACAGGCGAGAGGCCCTACATCTGCAGCGAGTGTGGACGAAGCTTTACTCATTCGTCAAACCTGGCGCTGCACAAGAACTCTCACTCCAACCTCAACGCAGGAGGGAAAGAGGGAAAGAGGGGAGAAGATGGAAGGAAGAGTAATGAGGTAGTGGAGGTGGTGGTGGGGGCAGAGGAAGTGACGTCATCAATGTTGACAGACATGGTAGGATTTGTGAGCCAGGAAGGAACTGATGGAGTCGGGGTGGGAATGGAAGAAGTGTTCCTGTCAACCACCTCGTCTGGCCAGAATCCAAGCCTTCTCCCCCAGCTCACCCTCACTCCTTCTGGGGAGGATGTGTGTACATCTAGGGCCATTGGGACAGAGGTTCACCTGAGCACAGACACCGGAGCCAGTGTGCTCCTGTACAGCTGTGGCAGCTGTAACCACACTTTCGGCACCCGGACAGACCTAGAGGAGCACCAGGCCATCCACATGGCTCCAGAGGAGCACGGGTCCAGTGGAGAGGCAGGGGTCGGGTCCGGGATGGAAGTTGGAGATGGGCTGGTGGGAGCTGGACACCTGCTTGCCGACTTTGAGGAAGTGGTGGAAACTACCACAGTGGCTGAAAGTGGACACACAACAGAGGTGCTCCTTGGATTATCAGAGGGAGCAGATGGCAGCAATGCAGTATGTGATGAGTTCAACCACATAAATGCACATTGCATAAAAAATATTCAACTCAAAAACCATCAACATCTCACACTTGTTTAATGAAAAAGTTTAAAATAAGTCTAGTAGTCTGACAATTAAGGCCACTTTAGAACCTAGAAATTATAGGAAAACACTGTTCCTAAACAGCAATAAGCATGGATTGTTAGTCATGCACTTGAAACAGGTGTTGGCCAATTCAAAGACTGGCATAGGTCTCTGATAACTTGGGTCAAGATTTTAAGTTGGCTAATTGTGGCAATTGCTACTGCAATTTCTGTCATCTGAACATGATGTTAGTGTGAAGGCCACAATTGATCAACCCACAACAAGCATTGCTAACATGAACCCAGTTGTATACAAAATAAAATAAAAAGTCAATTCACAAGGTTTTCCTGTTATGTAGTGTGGGGCAGAATTATAAGTACTCTTAAAGAGCTGTATAATCTACTTTTAATTGGGCCAAAAAATAAAACAACTCAATAAAGCCAGTAAGTTCAGTTTGAGGACATATATTTTTGATATGTATTACTACTTCCTTTGGTTTGTCCTCAGAATGTCGGCACCACCCAGGCCCAGTTTGACCTGTTACAGAGCTTCACTGAGGTGACTCAGAGCTCTGAGACCGTTCAGCCAGAGGCCAGAACCACATGGGCAGGGCTTTCATGTGGCTACTGCAATAAGACCTTTAAGACCAGCGGAGGCCTCAATAGACATGTATCATTGGTGAGAATGACTGTTACAACTGTTCTACTACTGACACTTTGCAAAAGTTATTACAAGAATAACATTTATCCATCATTTATCCATCTTAAAGTTCCCATATTATACCCCTGGCCTCTATCCAGAGTGGGACTTTGATGGATTGTTCTGTCATGCCTGTATAGCCCTTTTCCAGACAGGCCCTTTCTGTGTCTGTAGCTCTAAATAAAATGAGCTGCACCTATCTAACAGCTCTTTCCAAATAGGTTTTGTGCCCAAGCACTTTAGTTAAATAGCGTGACCTCAGATTCTTTGAGTTTAGGCATAGCCCTCTAAGAACTGTTGGTAACAAAAAAAAGCCCAAATCGTACATACTTGTAAGCAGAATCTGACTCAGTACAGTGATGGTGTTATCATTTCCAACATTACATTCATTGTTGGCAGTTTTTTCACTTATGTTAGGGAATGCTATTAAAAGTCCAGCTAAGTTGCACTGTATTTAAAAAACAAACAAACTGTACCCAACACCCATTTCTTGTTTATTGGTCTGAAACTGGTCTTCAAGTTTCCATAAATTCTGATTTCCCCACAAAATGTTTTTTTTTTCCCTCTTAAGGGAACATTGCCACTAAAAATAAAAGCAGCTTATTGGGTCTTCAGTTCTTGAGGTGCCAGGAGTGCATGAAGACTCTTACATGCTTTTGCAGCAAGCAACAGGAAATTTAGTGTCATTTATTGCTTTTCTTGTGGCTGAGATGTTTTAGAGTTGGAGCTGGCAGTGCCGAAAAGGAAAAAAGTTGGACTGTTGTTGTAGGTGGGCTGTGCCGGGGAGGGGGAGTCATGGCTGAGGGTCATGGCTAAGGGTGGTGACTGAAGACTTGCAGCATCACAACATTACAAAAGTCCTCATAGCTCGTTTTCAAAGCAGTTTCTGAATGAGCTGTGTGCATTACTCCCTGGATTTTGCATTTTGCATTTTGCACCTAGGGGTGCTTTATAATAAAAATACTTAGAAATATCACTTGCTACAGTGCAGTTTCTTTTAAATTAACTACATCCTGTTTTCCCTCTTTTGTTTCTCTAGATGCACTCTCTTTCATCACAGTCCCGTTCCCAGTTCAGCTGCTCTGCCTGTGACCGCTCTTTCCCTCTTCTCTCCTCACTCCTCACTCACCAACACTCCCACACTCCTGAGCAGCGTCTCCTGGCGGAGGCAGAGGCTGAAATTGTGTGCCCTCCGTCGCTTTCCTTATCTCTCCCCCTTCCCTCCTCTCCGAGCCAGGCTGACAAGCAACAGGAGGGCCAGAGGGAGATCCATGTCAACATCATAGCCGTCGGCGAGGAACAAGAGGAACAGCCAGCAAAACCAACCAAAGCCCACAAAAAGACAGGATCCAGCAAAAGCACTCCTGCTGGAGGTAAAGACATTTGAGAGGAAAAAAAAAAGCAAATCAGACATAAAACTATGCTGACGTTCAGATGTGGCCTACATTTTTTTTTTTTAAAAAAAGAACTCATTCTGCTGTAATTTTTTGAAACTCATGTCTCAAATTTTCACACAGAGAGGCCGTACCGATGTTCAGAGTGTGGAAAAGCCTTCAAAGGTTCATCAGGGTTAAAATACCACATGAGGGATCACACTGGGGAAAGGCCCTACCGCTGCACGGAGTGTGGAAAGAGCTTCAAGAGATCATCGCTGCTCTCTATCCATCAGCGGGTAAGGCTCGCTTTTCTGTTCCACTCAAATAAATCACACGTTTAATTACCAAAAATGAGTTTCTTGATTGTGGTTGTTTATGTGTAAGTCAACATTCCTTATGATTAGATATTCTCGTTTTCTTGTACATACTTCTGAAGATGAATGCAGTCTACATCAGACAAACGTAAAAGGCAACAAAAAATATGGTGTCAGTGTAGTGCTCTGCAGTTATAAGTCTCTTCAGTTGTAACCAGCATTGTTCTTGTATTTTTGCTGTTCCCTGTGCTGACTTCCACTCTCTAGTAAGCTCAGCGCTAGATTCTCCTTTTGGTAGGACACAAAAAAAATTTGACTCGGGCAAGAAATAAATCCAGATTTCTTTTTTTTTTTCTTTTTTTTTTTATTACCGTGTACCTTACTCAGGTGCATACAGGTGTACGGGCCTTCCAGTGCCCTCACTGCCCTCTCACTTTCAAGTGGAGCTCCCACTACCAGTACCACTTGCGGCAGCACACGGGTGAGAGGCCATATGTGTGTAAAGAGTGTGGTAAGTCCTTCAAGAACACCAGCTGCCTGCGCAGACACAGTCAGATGCACTCGGGTTTGCGGCCTCATACGTGCACCATCTGCTCCAAGTCCTTCTCCCAGACATCAAATCTAAAGCAGGTCAGTGCGGCCACAGATTCACTTTATCAGATGTTCAGTTGAAAAGATCTGTTTTTATCTTAACCAATTTTCATAATTTCCCTTCTTTTCATTTTGGTTAATATTTCTCTGAGAGCAGCATGAACGCACGCATTCAGGCGAAAGACCTTTTCAGTGCACCCACTGCAGTAAGAGTTTTACACACTCCTCCAACCTTCAGCTCCACCTTCGCACGCACTCTTCACGGAAGGACTTCAAATGCCCGTACTGCTCAAAGGAGTTTGTCATGCACTCTTACTTGCAGAGGCACATCCGCACCCATGGCACTGGCGTTTCCCTGCCTTGCCCAGGTGGTGGAGGTAAAGACGGTGTGGCTGTGAAAGCCAGTGTTGGAGGAGTAACCACTACTACAACCCTGCTGAACCCCATCACCCTGGAAGCCTCAGGAAACAGTGGAAGTCTGATTGTGTCCCAACCAGCACTTAATATTCCACCTAACACCTCCCAGAACTACTTCATGATACAGACAGCAAGCGGCCTGCAGCTCATTCCTCTGTCATCCCCTACACCAGTGCAGCCACCACCTCCTCCGCCACCACCACCCTCCCAGCCCCAAAACTTTCTCCTCCTGCAGTGTCCCTCCAACAATGGCAGCCAGTCCAGCTTGATTCTCCTTCCCACAGCAAACAATCCTCCACCAGCTCAAGAGCCTCAGTCCCTCCCCGTACTTCAAACTATCCAAGCATTCCAGCCTGTGCTTAACCAAAACCAGACTCAGATACCCCAGTTTCCAACTGTATCACAGCAACAACAGCAGACCAGGATCATAATTACTAACAACAGTAACAATGCACACACTCCAGTTGCAACACCAACACACAACCTCTCAGCCAGCTCCCTACTGACGAAGCCCATATTAGGGAAGAGCACGCGGACTGCACGGGGCAGAAGGGGGCGCAAACCAAAAGTTGCACTTGAGAAATCAGCCCCAACTCCTGTCAGTCACACTGCAGGTGGAGCTGTGCCTGTAACAAACTCTAATGTGACCAGTGGCACCAAGACTGTTACGTCTGCGAACACTACCACGGAGTTATCTTCTCTACCCACAACATCCGGCACTAATACCCCGACTCTTTCATCTCCCACCACTGTAGCCCCCACAGCGGACACCTCAGGACCCTCGCCGACTGTTACCATGGTTACACCAGCCACTACAGTAGCTGCAGCATCAGTTTCTACTCCTGTCCCTGCAGAAAGGAAACCTCATTCCACTGTGGAGCAAATGAGGACAGGGGAAACTATGACAAGGAAAGAGTTTGTGTTATGTTTTGATAATGAAGAACAGGCAAAGGATGGGATGAATATTGGGGAGGCTGGGGAGTCATATGTGTTGCAGTTTGAAGAAAATTCATCTGGGGAGGCAATTGATGGAGGGATGGGTGGAGAGGGAAAGTCACTTGTGTTGCAATTCAAGACAGATGGGCCAGGTGAAGAAGAAAAGGGGGGTGATAAGGAAAGGATGATGTCACTACTGCAAGAATGGGGTGGAGAAAAACCAGATGAGAGACAATCAGGAGGGGGCAGCAACCAGGGGGAGTCGTATGTCCTTCATTTCCACACAGAGACACAAGACAATGTTCCATCTGGTGCTACCTTCAGCCAAGGGCCGGACAACAGCCTGCAGCTTTCCTGCCCACCTACCCAAAGCTTGGTGCCCCTTGATGGGCAGGAGGTGGTGTTTGAGCTTGGGGGTGAGACTAAGCTGGAGCAGGAAAGTGAGGAAGGCATGCAGATGATAGCACTTATAGATGGTGAAGGAGGAATAATAGGAGAGGAGGGGCGAGGTTGCAGTACTGTAAGTAGCACGGTTACTGAGGGTGGAGGAGGTATGGAAAGTATATTTCAGCTGGACAGTGGAGATGAAATTGTAATAATTGAAGTCAGCACCAGTAGCTTAAGAGAAGGGAGAGTGGAGAGCGGAGGGGACGGGGAGATCCCACAAAGTAGCGAGGTGAAATATGAAGGTGTAACAGAAGAGGCTAAGGAAAAGTCTGTAAAGGATCTAAACTCTGCAGCCAGCACAGAGGTACAAACATCAGCTGAAGACATGATAAATGGACCTAGCTCTAAATCTAAAGAGATACAGTTCTCTGACTGAGAACAGTGTGCATGTTAAAGACGAATAAAGCGTATGTATGAGTAAATGCCTCATTTTTGTGGGCTGTTTGTTAGCACTTTATAGTCAGTTGAGTTCTCTTGGAAGTGAGAGAGAGAACATGCAGTTAGATGAGTACTGTGTTGTAATGCCATGCCAAATGTTATACATTTAAATAGGCTGTACATGGACCTCAGAATATTCCTAAAGATTAGTTTAAATGATACTGTCATTGGCAGTTTGTTTATTAAGTAAATATGTTTTTGTGAATAAATGTTGTATATTGCCTACTTTCTTCACAATGTTAATAGTAACTAATTATTAATAAATCTGTTAATACCTTTTATGATTTGTCTTTTTGCTTCCATTTGCTTTTTGTGGTCTCTTTTTAAAAATTTAAATATACGGTGGTAGGGTGACCAGATCCCAACGAGCAAAATGTGAAGCAAAGACTGTTAAAATTGTTAACTCATGTTTCATCTGCTCTTTATTTTACCTTTATGGATACATCCAGATATCAGCACAAGGTGGGACAATGGTCATCCTCTGCTGCAGATGTCAAACTCATTTTGGTTCTTGGGCTGCACACCACCAAATTTGATCTTAAGTGAGCCAGACATGTAAAGCCATGTTTTTAAGAGAAGTTCCTCCTCTATTTTTTTTTCTGCCTTTAAAAAAACAAAACAAAAACAGAAATTGTAAAAGCACATTCTTAATGATTCGAAACAGATGAACAGTCTGAGTTGTCTTTAAAAAAATAAGTGCAGTTTCAACAATATGTCTCAGTTTTTCCACATTCAGTACAGTCACTAGAAGTACGCCACTGATCACAGAGGAGCTAATGCACAAAACCTTCATATGTAATATTTTTGTCGTAAAGCAACTATATTTAATATATCTGAATCAACCTACCTAAAATACTTATCTTTTAATATATTTTCAGTCTTGTGTTGTAGTGCTGGCATCACATCACAGTGCCAGAAATACCAGTGCATTATATGCTCACCAGCCCCTTTATTGCTTGCATTGAGTTAGACCCTTTTGCCTTTTGTATGGCCTTAAATCTTTCAGCCTGAAATATGTGTGGCACAGATTCAACAAGGTGCTGTAAACATTCCTTAGAGATTTTAGTCCATATTGACATGATGCTATCACAGATGTTATCTGGAGATTTGTTTGCTGCAGATTCATGATGTGAATCTCCTGTTCCATCACAAAGGTGCTCTATTGGGTTGAGATCTGGTGTCTGTGGAGGCCATTTGAGTGCAGTGAATTCACTGTCATGTTCAAGAAACCAGCATGACATGATTTGACCTTTGTGACGTGCCGTGTTTTCCTACTGGAAGCAGCCGTCGGAAGATGGGCACACTGTGGTCATAAAGGGGTGGACCTGGTCAGCAACAATACTCAGGTAGGCTGTGGTGTTAAAATGATGCTCGCAATGTTACAGTAGAATATATCAGCTTCAAGAGATCTGACCATCCTTTGACATCAACAAGCCATTTTCACCCAAACAACTGCGGCTCACTGGATATTTTCTCTTTTTTGAGATTATCCTGTCAACCCTAGGGATGGTTGTGTGGGAAAAGCAGAAGATGTGCAGTTTCTGAAATACTCAGACCAGCCAGTCTGTCACCAACAAGCATGCTACGTTCAAAGTCACTCAAATCATCTTTCTTCCCCATTAAGAAGGTTCAGCAGGTGGTCTTTGTGCTAAGACCCGCCCGTTTGTCACCACGGTCCTTTAAAGTGACTATCGCACGTACGCAGTGCTGTTACGTTGCGTTCGGTATTCCCGTAGCAGTTGCGCAGTGCAAATTTGACGTACGCAAATGACGTACATTGCCACATTGAACGCGTGTAGCGGGCATAAAATAGAGCAAGTTCGTATTCATAATTCCCCTCTTTCTGCAAGAAAACACTTTGGTCATTCAGTACAACGTGCCAAACGTACTCGGGATAAAAACAAACAAACAAACAGTGGGTTTCCCATCTTTCAGCTTGGTTTAAGGTACGCTGTGCAGAAGGTAAGCGGAGCGGAGGGGCTTAAATGTGTCAGGAGACCGCAGCACGTCGTAATAACCATATAAGGATTTGAACCAGGGTTTCGCTTTCGCGTGATCTCTTTGACGATCTCTGTTAAATGTAAAGGTGAAAGCTCGATAAATGTGAATTATACAGTACTGAAAGCGTTGTTGCAGGCTGCAAATCCCCCATAATCTCCATCTGTCTTTGTTGTTTGGAGCCAGCGTGGGTGTGCTGTTACAGTGCAACTATTGGCTCAATGGAAGTGAGGTCTAGTGCATTTCATAGTATATGCGTTTTGAAATATGTTGATCCTTTTTTTAAAAACTACATTACATCTGTCATAGTATGTTTACTACTACCACTAACCAGTCTTTCAGTGTGCATCATCTACAATCTTTTCACTAACCCTAGCCCCCCAAAATAACATCCTCCTATTCATGCACTCCTCTGTAAGGCTCTCTGTGTAGATGGTGTGGATGCTGAAGTTTACAACATAAAATAGTGTTGGAGCAGGCCAGCTGTTTGAGCAAAAAGCCTAAACATGGTGAGGCTGGAGCTAGACCAGGTGGTGATGAGGAGGATGAAGGAGGAGGATATTGAAATGGTGAAAGCCCTCATCAAGGTTTGTACAACATATCATGTTTGATATTCAGCCAAATCTTTGTGAGGTTTATTCCCATTAAAAAAAAGTATCAATTTCTTTGCAGGAGGGTTGCGAGGGAACCGAAAATCGTCTCATCCTCCACATCCTCACTCGCCCACTCTGCCTTTTTATCCTGGCTGTTTTCTCCTCAATTCTGCGTTGCCTTGTCCACTCTTTCATCTTGGCCCTTGCTATTCCTGTCTTCCTGCTAATCGTCTTTCTCAAAATCACCATGCCGCGGTCAACTGGGGTTCTGGGCAGCAGCCGCCCCTACTGGGACTATGTGGGTAGCACATACAGAGGGGCACAGGATGATACTCTGCAGAATCCCTACTGCAGGATCAGTGGCAAGACACCACTTACAAAAAAGGTTAGTCTGCAGACTAACTGAAGGTTCTCAGTTTTTTGAGCAGTTTTTACTTAACACTAGTAGCTAAATCTTACTTCTCTTCAGCCAAGGCGCAGAGCTGGATCCAAAGACAAGGACAAGGACATGTCAACAGAAAAGATCACTCCAGAGAGGGAGCAGGCAGCAGGGCAAGTTTGGGTGGCAGACAATGAGGGCGACATCCTGGGCTGCATCTTCCGGGAGAGCGAGACACGAACAGGCATCAGGAGGATCTGCAGGCTGGTGACAGGCTCTTGGTACCGCAGGGACGGCCTCGGTCGGCTGCTTGTCCAAAGTCTGGAGCAGAGAGAGAGGGAGACTGGGGGATACAGAGTGTATGCACATGTCCCCTACCCTTCTAAGGTGGGGGAAGTCTTCTTCAGGAAACTGGGTTATTGCCAGCTGGGGGAGGGGACTAATGATGAAGATGATATGGAATTAAATCAAGAGACTCCTGAGAGAGGCTTTCTGGGCTACCCCCTCACTAAAGTGTTTTACAAAGACTTGTAATTGAGTTACAATGGACATGTGCCATTAAAAAGATAAAGAAGATACGCGTTTGATCTCTGCGGCAGCATGTGCAAACTATTGAAATTAATTTATGGAATCTTTATGTTATTTATTAGAATATTTATTTAGTGTGTTGTTATCAGGACTATTAGTTTGTTTTAGGTTTACTTTTATCACTCTGTCATTTATAAAGACATTTTCATTTCAATAAAGCAAGGGATTGTTCTTTAATCATTCAAAGATAGCATGATCATACTTCAAGTGTGCTGTTCTCTGAATATTTGTTATAAAATATCATTTAAATTTAACTGTGCAGTTCTTTTAAAAAAAATCAATACTGTAAAATGTGTGTGAGTGTGAGACTGCATGCATTTCTTTGTGTGAAACCAAACAGATGTATAGGAGGCTGTACAGTTACTGTATAGGAAGCGTGTGTGGTTTAGTGAATATGCAGAATTTATCTACTTTTATCTCTGCGCTCTTTGACTGCCGCTGCTCACCTTAGTTTGTGGGTCGATGAGGTTGCAAAAACTGCACGCCCTCACTTATGTTTCCTTCCACTTTTAGTTTTCTTTGTTATATTTTGTTATACGTACATCATGCTATTTGCTTTTTAAAAATCAGAACTTATTTTGGTTTACAGCCTCTCAAACAGAAGCATTTTATGCTTTCTCTTTCATTTAATTTTTAAAGTTCTTATCACAGTCTTATATATTAAATAAGGTAATTAAGAACAAATGTAAATTTGTTTTAATGAAAACAACTGTTAGCTGCAATTCCAAAATACTGAGTTATTACAAAGATGTAATCAATCAATTATGCTTTCATTTGTATGCAGATTGTAGCACGCTACATTAAATTTATACATAGGTACTCTGACTTAAGCATGTGTGTGGTTTGCAGGTAAATGGTAGTTGATATGACTAAGTGGGGAAATGCACACAACCCCCCTGCTTGAGGCTAACCTTAATATGGTTAGCAGCCCTCGCGTTTGCATTGCGAGTCTACCCCACTGCTAACCTCAGACGATGTCAGTGTAGCATCAATCTGCCACACATAAACACCACAGGATGTTTGTGCAGTGTTAATGTGTGTGGGAAGGAAGCATATCACACCTGATGTGAAGGCAAATATAGGCCTATACTTTACTGCTAAATCATGCGAGCCAAGCCGAGCCATAGTGGAAAATCACCGTCCTTTAATTAAATGAAATGACAAAGCTGAAACACCTAGTAACACAACAGTGTTGTAACACGCACGAGTATGTGTGTGGTCAGGGCATTTTCACCCTGTAAAAGCTGTATTTATTACTTATGGCACTTCTCGGTCATCATCAGGTTGTTTCCTCGTGACTGTCAAACAGTAGACACCTGTAAGCTGGGCCTCTTCCCGCCTGATCTGTAGCTATTATTGTTGTCAGGAAACAGATGTGAGTTCACACACTGGAAAGAAAGTCTGTTTGTGACTGTGGTCATATGCGTCTGCACGGTATGGCTGTGTGAGTGTGTGCGTGCGCGCGTGCGTGAGCAGAGTGTGGGCGGGTGGGTTTCGGAAAATATGACTTGGCATTTCTTACACCCAGTTTCTCCCCCCTGACTACGGGTTAAATGCACGTCTGGCCATACTGTACTACTCCAGCACAGACGCACGCAGACAGTGCACAGGAGGGATGGTAGTACACGTGAGCGTTCATGTGTGACTGTGAGATGACCTTGGTCAACTGTGGTCAAACCCAGAGAGGTGGTTGGGAAGTGGTTGCATATAGTTTGGCATTTGATCAGCCTCTTGAAGTCCAGAAAAGACACATGCGCTCAAGATCAAATGTGCAGAGACATTAGGCTTAGTGCACTGTCAGAGTAATGCAATATGATGTGAGGTTGCTCTCAGCATGTAGACACACACACACACTCATGAATCACTCTAAATATGGGGGCACCACACAATCACAGGATAAATTAGATAAATTTGTTCCAGATGATGTATAACATATAGACTGTGTTAATGACATGCTCATACAGATGGCCAACACACACATGCTTGCACACATACACACACAGATGAGCGCCAAAAACAGCCACCCTGGGAAACGGTGAATTCCCCAAACCACAGAGTGCATGAGAGGGTGAGGGGAGTCATGGGAAAGCAGGATGCCTGCATGCAGTGCCACTGAGGGAGCAGACTGGGCCAGAGCTAAAACAGACAGAGCAAAGAAAAGACGAGAGCAAAATAATACACATCCTGATTTGGCACCAAACGGATGACAGCATCCGACAGTTCAAAGGTTTGTGAGTGAGATTTATCCACCCGCTGTGGTCGGTCAGCTGGCCAGTCAGTGAGGCAGGCACGTAGGGTGAGGGAGGTCGATTACAGGTCTGCTCCCATCCTGACACAGTTTGGGAAAACCCAGATGAGAAGACAAAGTTAAGTGTTACGTCTGGGAACGCCTGTAACTCCACCAAATCTTGGGGCCCCTGAGGAAGTGGGGGGGAACCAGCTAGGTGGAAAAGGCTGAATAGCACTGTGGATCAAGGTGAGAAGGTATCTGGAAGTTTTTACTTAAGGATATGGGAAAACCAAATAGTCGATGCCAGAGACCGTATGAGTCTAAAGTGTCTGGAAAGTTCCATCCAGTTGGCTCCATTCACTGACGTCTGTAAAAACTCCAGAGGTTACAAATCACGTCAAACGCTCCTCTCATGTGTGGTCACTCAGATTATTTTGTAAAATCTGCATTGTGTAATCTCCCCCTCCAATAAAATTCCTTTATTGCCTTTCACAAAAAGAAGGGTTTCACTTTAATCATTGTTTAAACAGATGTCAAATTCTTTAAATAAACATAAAAACCATGAAGCATTCAAAAAGTAAACATTTGGCCAGTGAGTAATCCAATTATAGCTTTAATTGTTTTGCAGCAGCGCTGGGTAATCCAGCCGTCTCTTCTGTATCACGCCCCCCAAATTATCTTTGAATAATCTTTCTATCCAACCAGAAGCTGCCTTCTGTTGTATGCAGGATGTTTATGTTTA
>VUQK01000685.1:6385-37164 GCA_015106715.1 Bujurquina vittata | reverse complement strand
CTTATTTTAGCAATAGTGGCCAGTGTATTATCTTCGCAAAGACCATCAAAGGGAGTATTGTTTTGAATCTTTAGTAGTTAAGGTGATTTGGGAATTCTGTATGTTTTAAAAGTGTGTGTGTGTGTGCGTGCGTGCGTGCGTGCGTGTGTGTCAGTCAGTGAGATGTGGGCCATGAGTGGCGTTTTTTTTCTCCCCTTTGTTCTTCTTTTGTGACTCATGTTGACTGAATTGTGTTTGACAGATATGGAGTCTGGAAAGCCACTGGCCTCACCAGCACCGTTCTCCCTTCACGTGGCCTCATCGTCAGCCAACTCCTCCCCTGCTCCCCCCCGAACACTCCACACCACATCCAGTGCGGCCCCTAGTCCTAAAGTCAGCTCCTCGGTCACCAGTTGTGGTATGTGTGTGTGTGTGTTTTTATTTATTTTTATATATACATATATATTTATTTTTTTTCAGCTTAAGTGGTTTGAGAAAAGTATTGCATTAATTGTTAACGAATTACAGACATTTTTTTGTCCCCCATTTTCAGAGGCTCAGAATTAATTGAACAAACAGTTTCATGAACAGATGAGGCCTATTTTGGTATTATCCCATGACAAATTAAGAAGATAAAACTTTTGGAGTTAATTCCAATTGCTGAACTTGTTTTTGGTAGCTGTCCACTGAAACCCAATATGATGTCCAAAGAGATGTCAATGCAAGTGAAGGAGGTCATCATTAAACCTATTGGAGAGAGAGCCAAAAGTTTAGAAGTGATAGAATTGGCAAACTGGTGCGATCTTAAAAAGAAGGAATACACAGGCCAGCTTAGCAACACCAAAATGCCTGAAAACCCTTTCACATCATCTAGCCAAGTTAAGAACACTCTTGTGGAGGTAGTTGTATAATTGTGCAGGTGTAAAACCAAGACACGCTTTAATGAATGGAAATGGAGAGGGTTTACAAAAAGGTGCAAACTGCGTGTTACGTTAAAGACCTTCTGTATTAGAAACAGCTTAAACAATGTTATGGCATGGGTATGTATGGCTGCCAGTGCAACCAGGTGTTTATTGATGGTCTGCTGATAGAAGCAGCAGGATGAATTCTGAAGTGTAGAGGGCTATACTTGGCTATACTATGCTCTAATTCAGCCACATCCTTCCAAACTGATCGATCACACAGCAAATGGACCCAATGCACTGTGAGTTAAAGTAAACTGCAAAGAGCAACCGAAGAGTTTCTCTAGGCGGAGAAATGGGATGGCCAAGTCAGACACCTGATCTCAGACCAATAGAACATGCTTTTCAGTTACAGAAGACAAGTGACGCCGGAGGTGGCTGAAGGCAGAGCAACTCAAGGAATGAAATAGGGCTTTCAGGCAGTCTTTGGTCTGCAAATGATTTTCATCCATGTAATAAAAATAATCCTTAAGTTTAAACAATGTTTAAAAATATGCTAGTTTGTCCAATTATTTCTGAATTGTTGTATTGGGACACTATGTATAAAAATTTGTTTAATTCCTTAACCATCAGTGCACTTCAATCTTGATCATCGGGCTTAAAAGCCCTGTGGTGGTGTACAGAGGCAACACAAAAATTGTCATTGTTCAGATATTTACAGACCTAATGTAACGATGACACAAATCTTAATTAATGAATTATTTGGTTTTTCTACTCACATTTTGGACAATATTTAAAGAAAGGATGTTGGAAGTTCAACAGTCCAGTGCTGCAAGCAGAGCCCATAGTCTTCATTTCAGTAGCTATGAATATGAATTTTAAATGTATCCATCATTCTGACTGACTTTTCAGACAGTCCGCAAATTATAAATGCAAATTTATTTAAAGGAGCCATCCAACTAAATTCTCAGGAAGCACTGAATTCAAATTTCACAATGCAGTCAGGGATTTAAGGCACCTTCCTCCAATCTTAACACATTACAGTTTTGATAGAAATGAAAAGGTTGTTGAATTAATGAATATCAACAGTTAAAAAGCTGTGTGTGTGTCCTCGTGGATTTCTTTTGACAACTTTTAGCTCCCCGTTTATTTTGTGTGATTTGACACGTCTTGTCGGCCTCACATTGTGCATGCAGCCACCAACATCTCTTGGTTTCTCTGAATACTAATTGTGGCCAAAGCTATTATGCATTAAGCAGCAGCGATGCATAAGCTGTCAGATACCCCGTGACCACAAAATAATGTGCAAATTTACATATCGTGGTTTGTAATTATTTTTTCCTTCATGATAAGATGCCTGCAAAACCAGTTGGATTTTTTTGTTGGGGTTTTTTTTTTTGTTGTTGTTTTTGGGGGGGGGGGTTTGTCATGCTATCACCATGCTATCACAATGAAGAACAGACACTCATAAATAATTCATTTTTCTATCCTTACACTTAACGTGCATAGAAATTTCCTAGATAATTTATTTTGCACTGAGCAGTAAATGCTGAAAGCACCTCTGTAGTCACATCATTGTTAAGAATATCAACTAAATCCTTTCAAAGATTTCTTATCCCCTTTGGGAAGTATATATGACAAGCCCACTGATGACAACACTACTTTGAACAGAATTATAGTCAAGCATTTTCCTACCGCTCTGTTTATGAGCTTATATCTCAACTTTTTTTTAAAGACAGACCTATTATACACTGCTTAAAAAAATCAAAGGGACACTTTTTAATCAGAGTTTAGTGTCAAGTCAGTTAAACTGGGATATTGATCTGGTCAGTTAAGTAGCAGAGGGGGTTGATAATCAGTTTCAGGTGCTTTGGTGTTAATAAAATTGACAGGTGCACTAGAGGGGCAACAATGAGACAATCCTCCAAAACGGGAATGGTTTTATGGGTAAAGGCCATTGACATTTTCCCTCCTCATCCTTTCCAAATGTTTTTTCACTAGTTTTGCATTTGCCTTGGGTCAGTGTCACTACTGGTAGCATGAAGTGATATCTGGACATTACGGAGGTTGCACAAGTAGTCCAACTCTTCCATGATGGCACATCATCACGTGCCATTGCTAGAAGGGTTGCTGTCTCCTAGCACAGGCGCAGGAGCATGGAGGAGATTCCAGGAGACGGACAGTTACTCTAGGAGAGCTGGACAAGGCTGTAGAAGGTCCTTAAATCATTAGCAGGACTGGTATCTGCTCCTATTGTGCAAGGAGGAACAATATGAGCACTGCCAGAGCTACAAAATGACCTCCAGCAGGTCACTGGTGTGAATGTCTCTGACCAGACAATCAGAAACAGAATTCATGACAGTGGCCTGAAGGCTCAACATCCTCTAGTGGGACCTGTGCTCGCTGCCGGGCACCGTGGAGCCCAACTGGCATGCACTATAATATCAGAATTGGCAGGTGCACCACTGGCACCTTGTGCTTTTCACAGATGAGCACAGGGTCACCCTGAGCACATGTGATAGACATGAAAAGGTCTGGAGAAGTCATGGAGAATGTCCTACTGCCTGTAAGATCTTTAGCCTGACCAGTTTGGTGGCAGGTCAGTGATGGTCTATGCACAGAGGGACGCACAGACCTCGACAGGCTAGGCAACGGTACCCTGACTGCTATTAGATATCAGGATGAAATCCCATTGTGAGACCCTATGTTGGTGCAGTGGGTCCTGGGTTCCCCCTTTTGCACGACAATGCTCACCTCATGTGGTGAGAGTATGCGGCCAGTTGCTGGAGGATGAAGGAATTGATATCTTTGACTTTGACCTAAATCTAATAGAACATTTCTGAGACATTATGTTTTGGGCCCTTTGCACCTCAGACTGTCCAGGAGCTCAGTCCTGCCCTGGTTCATATCTGGGAGGAGAAGCCGCAAGACACCATCCGTCATCTGATTAGGAGCATGCATACAATCACGTGGGGGCTTTACAAACTACTGAGTATCATTTTGGGTTGGTGCAGTGAAATTTTGGCAAAATTAAGTAGCTGCTGCTTTATTTTTTCACTTTGATTTTCAGGGTGTCTTTGAATTCAGGCCTCTGTAGGTTGATAATTTTCATTTCCATCAAACAAAGGGGCATCCTTTCATTTCCAACACATTACCCAGTCTATATCAGTGTAGATATCCAGCATGATTTTTTTCCCCACTTGAGATATGATGTGTTTTCAAAGTGGTCCTTTTATGTTTTGAGCAGTGCATTTAACAGTATAAGAGCAAGTGTCTGATTCAATATTGATACTGTATCTGTGAAATCCTCCTCGTGTTTAAGGGCTTTGTTGCTTCTCATTGAAATACAGCATATAAAGGCCATGGTAACAACTAAAGAATGTTGTAATAATATTCAAATATCCAGAAATGAAATGATGGCAAAACTGCAGAACTTCGCTTTAAAAGCTCAGTCTTGATTAGTTTAAGCAAAGTTCTGCAGATTACACTCTACTGAAGTGAAGAGTCTCAGATGATACACTGACAGTCAAACAGGGGAATACTTCGTTTTGAATCTCTTAGATATGATCTTTAATGCTGGGACAACACCAGGGTAATCAAAAGACTCAACTGAAAGAATTGAAAAACTTCTCGGTCACCAGAAATTCCAAATTACAGTCAGTCAGGACACACAGTACTACAAGGTTTTGCTCTTGGTCCTAGCTTTTTTTTTGTTTTACGCTACAACACATAAGGACCTTTAAAACTATGTCATCATGCAAATGACCTTCATTCTATCTCATGTTCATTATGTAAGTCTAAATACAACTAAATACTGAGTGACTAATTCAGATTTAGGAAAAAAAACAGTAAGGTCCCATTCATTCTTCTGTCAGCCGCTGAAATGCACAAAACCGTAGTTAATTTTCTGAGGCTTTTTCCAGTTCAGGCCCATTGCAGCTCTATCCTTTTATTTTAACTTTCTATTTACTTGTTCTAGCAAATCAATGGCTCCTTATTAAAATTTAAAAGTTAAGGGATCTTTATTTTATTTATTTATTACCAAATATTTGTGTGTATTAGAGTTTCTTTATATTTCATTGTGAAACCCATTGTGATGTATGGAATATCTTTATTTAATACTATATTCACTATATTGTCGATTTATTGTTATCAGTTTTTGTATCAGCATATAGGCATGTCAAGATTAGATAGCAAGATTCATAGTAATTAATAGATTCAGTGATTCTAGCATTCTTAAAACTGTGTCCTTTGTTCTCCATCCAGGTCAGCCGTTACGAATAACGGGGGATGAATCTTTAAATATTTCTGGCAGTCCCAATGGTTTTAATTTAGCCAGCTGTCCTGTTGGACTCTATACATCAAGTTCTGGCTGCTCTGAGTTTGGAGGCCTAGGCAGCCTGGGTCTGTCTGCCCTCGCTGCTCCCTCACAGTTTGCTTCTTTTCCAGGTAAAGATGCTCAAGATACACTTTTTTTTGATAATGTATGTGAATCTAGTACACATTGTGAATAGGGCTGTTATTAAGTTAAATAAAGTGTTCCTCCTCTAGTTTACTAAGAGAATATTAATACCTACCTACAATGTCTTGTTCCCACACTCAGATTGGTGTCGGCCATCTGAGACACAAACTAGCGGAGCGGCAGCCTTCTTTCCCCCTCTTCTAGGTCTCCGTCCATTTATTTTATCAACCTTCAAGAGCCACGATCCTGCTGATTTACAGTTGCGCTCCTCAGGTAAAAAAAGGACTGACATCTCCATGCTGTTGGGGCTTCTTGAAAAGTGATTCCCTAGTCATGTTTTTGTGCCCTATGAGACAGTAAAAAGGAAATGCAGATTAAAGGTAATTAACAAGGAAAGCATATGAACATGATTTACCATGTTGCTTTTACCATAAAACTTAAGTGCAATTGCTCTGTGATCATTATCCCCTTCTACTCTTTTTTTTTAATTGTCTTCCTAATATGTTGATAGTAATGACTCATATTACTTGTTCTCATAAACATCCACTAAAAGAAATGTGCAATACAAGTTTCCTTAGGTGTTAATGGAACAGTGAATGGTAGGAGTGCTTCCTCTCCTGCTGGGAACTCTCCTGCCATGAACACAAGTTCATTTCTAGCAAAGGAGAAACCTCAAGCCAACAGCCATGAGCCGGGCCAGCTACATCAAAAGACCATTGAGAAAAGAAAAGAAAAGGTTAATATTTGGTCAGACACTTAAGAGCCTTTGATAGCAGTGCATTCCACTCCATGGAAGCGCGTTTTATTGTTTTCTTCTATTGAAAGTTTATGGCACACTCCCTCCTCTTTAATTTAATCAAAAAATGTGGACTTTTCATTATTACTGTTCAGAAACCCAACAAAAGACCACTAGAGACATCCAGCTTGAGTGGCAGCCAATCTGGATCTCAGTCAGAAAGCTCCAGCGATGGTGAGGAAAGCAGCAGTGATCCTGATGATGTGGAAGAGGAAGATGATGACAATTATGATGATCAGAGCAGTGACAGTGAGGAGTCTGAGTCTGAAAAAGAGAGTCCAGTTAAGCGAAAAGTCCAAGTAAGTTTTTTCTTGAACTACTGTTTATTTAACAGCATGTTTAGGTAAACTCTGAAAATGAAAGCGATGAAAAGCTTTTTTCACTTCCTTTCTTTCTAGGCTGAAGACAAAGTAGAGACAAAAAGTCTTGATGAAATAACTTCATTTGTATTTGAAATCTTTTAAAAATGCTCTGTTGATTAGATGGTAGTTGGTTTGTCAATAGCAGCTTCAGTGGTGGGTGTCAAATTGGGCTTTGTGCTAGCTGACAGAGCTGCCACCATGAGGCTCTCTCAGCAGGAGCAGAAATGACATTCTGTCTTCTCTGTTTGCCTCATCCTCCTACTCAGCGGCTGACACACAACACTCCCGAGAGTAAAAAGAAGAGACCTTGCACTGCTGATGGCAGCTCAGCTCAAGACGGACGTTGTAACAGTGTTCCTTTGACTTCCTCTTATCACCCCCAGTCTTATTCCAGTCCTGCTGGCCTGCTTCCATCTGCAGCACTGTTTTTCCAGCAGCCCAGGGCTAAAGAAGAGGAAGACCAGCAGCACATCAGTGTCATACAGGCCACAGGAGTGGCAGTTAGCACCAGTCCCTTACCACAGTCCCACAGAGAGGCTGGACCTCTGCCCTTCAGGTCCTCTCCCAGCCCCATCTCCTTCTCCAGCTCGTCAAAGCATCTGCTCACTTTAACATCAGCAAAGCGCTTCCATCCTTCGTCCTCAAAAACGCACAGCTCCGTCTCTGCTTCGACTAAACCTCTTGCCCTCTGCTCCCCTAAAAAGTCCCTCGCTCTGTGTTCCACACTAAAACCTCTTTGTTCACCCAAACCTCCTTTCCAGTCTTCTTTACCCAAACCACCAACACTGCTGGCGTCAAAGAGAGACTCGCATAAGCCCAAATATTTGATGCCATCTAATAAACACGACCAGCCGGTCGATAACATGAAGGAGGGCAGTGGAAACCCCACAGATAAAAGTGCATTACACTTATGCACTTCTAAATTGAAACAGGTGAGTTAGAGTTTGGTCACTACACATTGTAGTGACTTTGTTTCTAAATTTAACCCAAAGTACATAAAATACTTTATTTTTTAAATATCCATCTCTATATCTATATGGTTTTTATTTGATAGCACTCATGGTTTCTGCCAGGAAGTGAATAAGAATGACAGAAACTAAATGCTCATGCGCCTTTATCAGGGCTTTTATCATACTTCGTGAGGATCTGACCACTACTTCGCTAGAAGTGACAGTGTATTTAGCTCTACGAGGAATACTTCACAAAACTGACAAGCAATTAGCTCTGTTATGCTTTGGGCTGTTTATTATCAAAAGAGAGAAACTGGCCTGTTTTGCAGGACACCGTTATTGTCACTATCCTGAGAAGGAGGGAAATGTAGCAATCTGTAACAAGAGGGTTTTAATTCAGATGATGGCTGTACATTAAATATGTGCTTTTGATTGCCAGATTTTGACAATGGCGACAAATAGAAGATGACAGCTAATGTCTCATGATGGCTGTAAGCCAAACAATTTGAAAATATTTTTCCATAGCCGCCTGGGTTTCTTCATTGTTGCTGACAGGCTTGAGCCATCTCTTCATTGTTACTGTCACTTATTACACCTTGAATTCCTTAATTTACAGCCCACTGCAATGTAATATGAGTGACAGTTGGTGTAATTATTTCCCCCCTTTTTTGTGTTCCTTTTCTTTTTATTTATAAAGCCCTTCAATTCCACGGATTCTGTGAAGCGAGTTTTCTCTCAGCGACCAAAGAGCCAAAGCTGGTAAAAACGACCGAAAAAATAAAATCACAATTAAGCTTCCACTTCATTGTTGCTGACACCACCTAAATTATAGTCATATCAATGAGCTGTTTTCTCTCCAAATCAGCAGTAACAACATGTTCCTGAACCTTTACCCTAACGGAGCGATCAACGGTGCAGTTCAGGATGCCCCTCTGGCTCTCATCACTAAGCCCCGCATTGAGAGCGGTCACCCCAACAGCAAGCCACTCTTAGCAGCTACCAGTCCTCCCTACCCCATGCCCATCAACTTGAGCACTGGCACCAGGGAAATGTTGGACAGCTCTGCTTCCGCACTTAAGACCTCATTGGAACCCAGATCAAGGAAGACTACTAAGACTGTGCAATTGGGAAAGAGCTTTACTAGAACAAACACATCCTGTCCATCTGTAGACTTGGTCAGAGGCAGCGAGTCTGATATCCACAGCAGCAAAGACTCAGACGACTCTTTAGGAGATGACTACGATGAGGATGAAGATTCTGGGAGCAGCCTTTCAGGTTAGACTAACTAGACTAACTTTCTTTAATTAAATAAAGAATGAACTAAACAGATAATACTTTATTGCTGATAGAAGAAAAATGAGGTTTCTTCTGGATATTAGCTTTTCTCAGTATGCTTTGAGTGTGTGTGGACTGTTAATTAGGAAATGATTTATCTCTCTCTGTATATGGCAAACTGGAATCCTCCACAGAGTCAGAGAGCATCCTGGGGAGCAACTCTGACGCCTTTGAGGATGATGTCAAGGAGTCTGTTGAGACAGAAGCAGATAGCGATGCAGAAAGGAGTTCTCTGAAACTAGCTCAAGTGTCACTGTCTACTCAAAAGTCCTGCTCAAGCCTCTCAGCCACTTCCTCCCTGCTTAACCTGCAGATCACCAAACCTCCAAGTCTACCTAGTGGTTTGCTCAGCCCCACCACCAGCACGGGGGCATTGGGTAATCACAACACGCCATCCTCATCCTTCACATTTGCATCACAGCCAGGTAATAAATAATAAATCTATAATCCAACTGAAAAAACTCATCTACGATTCAGGGTTCAGTAGAAGAGAGTTAAGGCATTTTGAAGTAAAATATTATTTATGGCCTTGCCAACACACTTATAAACTTAGATTTTGAAGAAAAATTATTAGTAGTATATATGTCACTCAATACTTCAGCCTCTGAACTATTGTGGCAGCTGTGAGGCATGCTTCTGGGCAAGCTTCGATTCTGTTTTTTGCACATTCCTACGAAAACAGTGAACTGTTTGTGTGGACTGCAGTCTAAAACTGAAAACAGTTATCCACAACAGGTACCAAACATGTCTCCTTTTGAAGGATTCATATTTTAACGGCTGGCAGAGTTGTACATCTACTCAGGTCTCACTGGGGGCGAGAAAAGCGCTGAGTCATTTCTCCTGTTTTCTAGGATCAGGGAAGAGGAGGAGGGTTACGGATGAGAGGGTTCTGCGATTGCCTCTTGAGTTTGGGTGAGATATTGTGCCTGTCTTAAAAGAAGCAGATAAAGGTTTGATATTCTGACCATGCCCCATTTGTTCTCACTGTCATATTGGCTGTATTGGTGTTTAGGCAGTAGGTGTTAAAGTAAAATGTCAGCTCACTGATGGCTGAAAAGTGACCTTTCCCACAACATCAGCTGGAACTAACTTTTTCTTTGTGTAGCAGCCTAAAACACACAGTATGTTCACCAACAGAAAAGTGCAGTCATATCTGCAGGTTTGACAAACAGTTGAGTTTTCTTAAACTTAAATTAATATGACATTTTTATTCTCTCAATAAATTGCTCTTCAGCATGTTATTTCTTGAATTCCCATCCAAAATTTTGGTGACTGTAAATATAAACCTGGACCTTAAAGCGGTACAAAACTTACTTGGGATAAATACTATAGGTAATACAAAAAAAAATTGATCAATATCCAAGTAGGACCAGATCACAAAAACATCCCTTCTCTCCACTGAGGACTCCTTGAGTATTAGATTATAGGGGGATGGAAATTAAATGAGGCCTGTTAGTTGGGGTTTAATTGCATCCAGTCTCAATGCAGACATGCAACATTAACAGCTCCCTGCCCACAAATTCTGCAGCCTTGAACGAGGACATCCTTTCATCTTGTAGGGGTGTTTTTCATTACCGGGTTCAGAGGAAGCAGAGGCCACAAAACTATATTTCAGTCCGGTCTTGTTGTCTGGGATAATAGCCTACATGTGTTTTCTGTAAGCTATAGCTGCTCTCCAGTGGAGCTCAAGGGAATTGATGACCATGTCCATTTATTTAGGCTCTGATTTTAGTGGACAGCGAAGCCACAGACTACACAGTGAACACCCTTTTTATATCAACTGTGGTTGTACTTGTGCTGTTTGGTTTGTTTGTTTGTTTTCCCCACTCAGGTGGCAGAGAGAGACACGCATCAGGACCGTAGCAGGTCGTCTACAAGGAGAGGTGGCTTACTTTGCACCGTGTGGGAAAAAGCTGCGTCAGTATCCTGATGTAATGAAGGTAGCTTTATTTTTTGAAAAGTAGACTCAGCCTTCAATGACTGCATGTACTAATTACACTATTGAAGCATTATGTAATGTTTGGTGGTTCCTGCCTATGGTTTAATTAGTGTGCATTATTCTTTTGTCTGCAGTACTTAATCAGGAACGGAATAACTGAAATCTCACGGGATAACTTCAGCTTTAGCACAAAGATTAAAGTTGGTGACTTCTATGAAGCCAGAGAAGGGCCAGAGGTAAAGGCTTCTACTTATGTGTTTTCTGACCATCATGATCCATTGTCCATAAATCCTAACACTAGTTACGCAGCAAAATTGAATTGTTAGATCTATACTGCAATAGACCAAAGCCAAGAGAGCCACTTTTATCCTTCTGTTTGTTTAAATCCTTCTTCCATCTATTTCAAATTACCCAGGGTTTACAGTGGTTCTTGCTGGCTGAGGATGAGATTGCTCCCAGTATCATAGCGATGGATGGGAGGCGCTCCCGACGCGCAAAGTCTGAGCACCAGCCAGCAGGCGAAAGTACCGGGGCGATACAGTGGAAGCCTTATCCTCTAAACGGTGGTGAAAATAACTTCCAAGATATCAGTGATGCCAAATTACTTCGTAAGCTGGAAGCTCAAGGTCAGTTAACATGGTAAAAATGTTTCCATGGCATCTGTTAAAGGTGGGCTTTTCATTGCTCATTATTTTCTTTTTTGGCTAATTGGCTACCAGAAGGCTCAGAAATCATTCTTTACCTTTTGGGAACCCAGAATTCTCATTGGTCAGAATTACTGTTGAACACAATCTGACTAAATTATAATTTTTCATGTAAATTTGCATGTTACTAATAATAACTATTAATATTTAAAATGTTTTTAAGTCTTTATTGAACACACTGCATATCTCTCTCAGCGCAGGCTGAAAGAATTGAGTAAACTTTGACTTTCTTAATTCGTAAAACCTCCTTTAGGTGCAACCAACTCCATCACATGCATCCTGTAGCTTGTTATAAGACTTCAAGAACAATGGGGATTAATTTCAGTCCCTTTCTTCCTACAAAGCTGTAAAAGCCTTGTTCCACTCATGTCACAGCATCTCAGCTGGGTTGAGATCAGGACATGGCTTTCCAAACTATGAACATGTTTTTTTTTTCTTCACTCAGTCTTTGGATGAGTTACTCAAGTGCCTTGGGATCTTTCTTTTTCCAGTTGAGGTAGCAGAACAGCTTCCAACTTATGACACTTCCTTCATCATGTTTCACATTTGGGAGTGTGCAGTGATATTTTTCCTCCAAATATAGTGATGTGCATTTTGTCTTTTGTGCACAGAACATTGTCACAGAAATGTTTTGACTAATCCAATTAAACGTTTGTGCTGCTTTGTTTTTAATGGTGTCCACTGTCCAGTGGTTTCAATTGTGGTTTTGTGCTGGTATTATCTGATGTTAGGCTTGGATTCCTTTTTTACTTCTTACCCCTTTCAGGGATTGCGTGTTCTCCTCTTGATGTGATCTTTGCAAGACTCTCAGAAGGGTCACATTCCTGCATGCCACATGTATCCATAACATTAGACCTCTTTATTCAGTTTCAAATCAGCGTAAGAAGGAATGTGAATGTGATTTGTTTGGATCAACCTAAAATTCTGGTTGTGATTAGGCTTTCAAAATCAGCCTAATCTTTTTTTTTTTAATCACATGGTCAGTAAAACATCTTGTAAAGAGCGGCAATGCTGATTTCTCACTACACCAGACCATAATCATACCATAATGAATTTATTAAACATGCAGTTTGCGGTCAAGGCAATGTTTACTCTGTTCAGTTAGCTGGTCACAAAAAACAAACCCAGGCGCTTTCTTTATTTAGAGGGATTTGGCTACTATGTTTGGGTCCATTTTTCATTAATATTTTGACCACAGGACAGCGTGTGATTTCATACTTCATGTTTAACGTTTCATCATGTTGCAGAAATCGCTCGACAGGCAGCTCAGATCAAAATGATGAGAAAACTAGAGAAACAGGCCCTGGCACAAGCTGCAAAGGAAGCAAAGAAACAACAAGGTAAACTGTTGCTGTCAACTCAGACACATTTCTAACTTGATGATGTACTGTGTGCAGACCTGATTTGCTTTTTTTTTTTGTTCCTTTTCCAGCAATAATGGCTGCTGAGGAAAGGAGGAAAAAGAGGGAACAGATGAAGATTCTTAAACAGCAAGTAAGGATTTATGTTTAATTTTCCACGCAGAGCTTCAGCCACTCGGCTCTTTACGCGCTCCAGGGTGAAAAGGTTTTAAGCACAGTTGAACAGCTTTTGAAACCTTACAAGAAAGTTGCTGTTCTTCACAGCGCTGTACCTTTCTCATCTGCATAGTGCCACTGTACGTCTTCACCCCCCCTCCCCACACCGTGCTTCCCCCCTCCACCACTCTATAACATGCATGACTTAATAGTTAATTCATTTGATCTCGCCCTCATCCTTTTACCAGGAGAAGATCAAGCGCATTCAGCAAATTCGTATGGAGAAAGAACTCCGTGCACAGCAAATTCTTGAGGTTCGTCCTGAAAGTTATTGCAGAAACATTCTTAAACACTTCCTCTCTGCTGTTGATAGGATTTATATATATATATATTAAAAAAAAAAAACAACCAAAGGCTATTCCTAAATTATGTGGCCCTACTTTTACTCAGTACATGTGACTAATGCTTAATTGGTTTTTTGCAAAAAGTGCCATTGAATATGAAAATCTCCTCAGACCTTGCTGGAGCTTAATACAAAATACAGTATTTCATTAGGAAAGAGGTGGCCCAGAGTTTACCACGGCTAGGTGGAATACCTACTTTGCATTCCCTCACTAATAGAAGCTGTGAATATTTTAGCCTTCACAAATCAAATTTCAGTTGACACGCTTGGCAAGTGGCTCTTAACAGGATTTCATTGGGGCTATAATTACTGATAGAAATTTTTGCTTAATTTATTCTCGCTGCCTGCTGGTGTTTAATAATAACCACTGCCATTTTGTCTTTCAGTGTTAATGGGAGGAAATAATTATCTCATTGCTCAAGATTTCAGTCTGTTAGATTTGATATTATCAGTGAGCCACTGGATTTTTGTAGACTGAAAAGTGGCAACCTTGCAAATACTAAGCTTATATAGAACAAGGACAGCACTCAGTTTTAATTGATTTCGCTTCGCTGTGTGATGTCTTGGTTGAAAAACTATATCTAGCAGTTGATAGTTCTCTGAGGTTTGCTTCAGTTTACATGCTTTTTGTGCTTGAATGGGTGCATCAGTTGCTTCTGTTGCATGACCTGTTTTGCGCTTGCAGGCAAAAAGAAAGAAAAAGGAAGCAGCGGCCAATGCCAGAATACTGGAAGCTGAGAAACGTAACAAGGTGAGATGAGGTTAATGGGTCACCTTTTTTTTTAAATTTCATTTGAATTTCTGTCCTGGCTTGTGTAAAGTTTTTGATCAGTACAAACAAATTCTTTGCCTCGATTAATCACTGTCTTTTAAAAAAGACTGGATCACCTCCTGTATTCCACATGCATGTATAAATAAACACATGAATAAGTGTATATGTTCTGGTTTTCCAAATGAATTAATGTTGTTTGTAAAGGAGAAAGAAATGCGAAGATTACAAGCCGTCATATTGAAGCACCAGGTATTTTTTAAATTATAGTAAAAACATCTGTGTGATTTGAATGTTTTGCAGACGGTCTCTAAAAATGAATTTCTATCTTTCAAATTATGTGGTGGAAATTTCTTGTATTGACTTTTTTTTGTGTAATTTTTCTATATTTTTAATACCTTGACAACTCTTTCTACCAGGAGTTGGAGAGACATAGACTAGATATGGTACGAGTATGCTTTTGTGTATTTGACAAGATATTGTCAATGTGTTGTGTGTTAAATGGTTGCCATCATAACAACAGATAACCTGTAGTAGTTTTGGCTGTAGTCATACAACATCCCTCTGCATGGCTTTTCTGGTACGGTGAACTGCATACGTCTGCACTGTTGATCTCTGATATCACACATCCATTATTTGCCCAGTATGATCACAAATGAATTATGCTAGAATGCAAAGCGCTCTAATAAATATCTCTTACACTGTTTGTTCTGAAATAATGGTGTGTGTCTGTGTGTGTGTGTATAGATATGCAACAACAGTAATATATAATCCCCATGATGTCTTGCTGCTTTAATATGATGTGGTTCATCAGTTGAGTGAAGATGCATTCATTATTTTGCTTGTTGCTGTAACACATAATATCTGCTGCTTGCAGTTAAACCTCTCAGCCTGCCTCTCACCAGCATGCTCAGATTAATTTTGTAATGGCTGTGTCTAACACTGAGCTTATGCTTTGTGAATGCATCACTGCCCTCATTTGCTTTTTTATCAATGTGTTCCATTTTGTTTAACTGTTCCATACAATGCATTGTACTTCCGTACAACGTGCAACACACTTTGTGCATGTCATGCGGAGTGACATTTGTGAACAAATGTCATTCTTTCAAAAAGAGATGAACTGCTTGTCTGTGTTCTGCCAGGAAAGGGAAAGACGCAGGCAGCACATGATACTCATGAAGGCTATCGAGGCCCGCAAAAAAGCAGAGGTGAGTAACTGCTGATGTGTTTCGGCCTTTTTTCTCTTTCTCTGTTTCACTGTTCTTTTGTTCAGCAGCTGAAGTAGCACTCTGCTATGATGGGACATAGTACTATATGAATGTATATACTATATGAGTGCGGATTCTTAAAGCCTCTGTTTTTCTATAAGAGAAATCAAACATCCAAAATAAAATCCTTTATTTGCCGTTTCTTCTTATAGTTTCATATGGTGGTACAGTACAAAATCTCCAAAAGCCATCCCATTGTGTTGAGATCTGGTGATAGTATGTGATTTACATCATGTTCATAGTCATTGCATTATTCAGTGACGCCACGTGAACAATGGATGGGAGCATTATCATCCTGTAAGAGACCACTCTCATCAGGGCGTGTTTCATCATAGGATAAAGGTGATCTCTGCATGGATTTGCTGTGACTTTTCCCTTCAAAAAAAAAAGCAGAAGAAGCAGAGGAAATGAAGAAGCCAATTGCTGCAAATCATTTCTGCAAAATAGTACCAAAAAGTACATGTTAATCTTACGACAATGTTTGTGAAATGTGAAACATTTTGTTACTTTGACTGTGTTTCATGATACAGCTGTGGTCAAAGTTTCGGCCTTTTAGCAATTCTGATCACTCTGAAAAGTAGTTTAAATATCGGTAAACTGTTAGTAAGCATTTAACTTTCTTTTAGGAGAAGGAACGTCTGAAAAAAGAAAAGAAGGACGAGAAACAGTTGAACAAAGAGAGGAAACTGGAGCTCAGAAGACTGGAACTGGAAAAAGCAAAGGAAATGAAGAAGCCAAATGAGGACATGTGTTTAGCAGATCATAAGGTATTCACACACTGTGTGAATGTTGGCTGAGCTGTTGGCAGATGGAAATAAGAGTTCATGTGTGTCACTTCGAATAGTGTCCATCTGTGTGTGGAAAGATCAGATTTTCTACAAGTCCAGCGACTGTTTTGACAGCCAGTATAATAACTGCAGGATCTGTGTATATGCTTAAAGATTAGAACTGCTCTAGATAATTGATGGTTTCACCATCTGTAACAAAACAGATGCTTAATATAATTGAAAATATCTAGAATTCATGTAAAAGGTCAAAACAGTGCCATCATGTGGCTGCTGTTGTTATAACACTGACCAAGTATTGAAGTAACTACTTAACTGGAACATGCGTCATATTTTATATTTAAAATTATAAGAAATTGTAATGTCTTATAAGCTGCAATCCAGTAACTAATGTATAGGGTTTTTTGTTTTTGTTTTTTGGGGGGTGGGGTCAGTAGACCTATAGCATTGTATCATATTTCAAAATTTTATTTACATTTCTTTGCAGCCACTTCCAGAGTTGCCCCGTGTCCCTGGTGTGGTCTTGGCAGGAAACACCTTCTCTGACTGCCTGATGGTTTTGCAGTTTGTGCACAGCTTTGGAAAGGTCCTGCGACTGGACTTAAATTCAGACACACTCGCTATAGGTGACCTGCAGGAAGGGTTACTGAACATTGGGAACAGTATGGAAACGGTGCAGGACCTGCTGGTGTCCATGCTCTCTGCAGCTGTGCGTGATCCCGGGGTACCTGCAGGTCACAAGGTGAGCCTGTCATTGTGATTCGTAATTTTTGTTGAGTCAATTGAATGTGCATACACACATATACATACAGCACACACACTCCTACATTCCATTAAAATTAAATTAATTCATTCCCCAGATAATTTTTCATTGATGTGTTGCTGGATATAAACATTTCTTTGTGTGATTGTACTTAAATTTCCTCCCGAGAAGCTGTTGTGTGCATGCCAAGAGAGATGTACAAACAAGGACATTAAATAGCTCAACTAAGCATCGAGCGTGTTTCTTAATAATCTGCACATCCCAGATGTGACACATCCTGTGGGACACTTAAGTACTTAGCATCAGGAAGAGATAATTGCTTTAAAGGAGAGTTCTCTACCACACACCTACAGTACTGTGACTGTTTTGCTTAAGGCTACAGAACATAAAAAGGAAGTCTCATTTAAACTTGCTGATTTCTTTCTTAATTTTTTTAAGAATAAAACCATCTTGGGGGACCACTTGACTAATGTGGAGCTCGACCGGGACAATGTGTCTGAGATTCTGCAGATCTACATGGAGGGTCACTCTGAACAGACAGAGGTGGCCACCCTGGCTCTCAGCCTCAGAACTAAACCTTTCCAGGCCCACAGTCCATCACAGAAAGCCTCTATGCTAGCATTCCTGGTAAATGAGCTTTGCTGCAGTAAGGCCGTGATCAGGTGAGGACCCTGCCTCCACTCTGACATTCGTACTGTCAGTGTTTTCACCCCAGTTTAAAATTAAAGCCAGCCCCAACAAAAATACAAATCCTAAATAGTAAACTTAATGAGCACTGAGATAAATACTTGATAATACTGTTTGCTAAGTTTATCTCTGTACCTGAGAGTGGAACATACCGGCTTGTTTTATTCATGGAGTCTTCAGTTTTAATGCAATCGCTGAAGTATTAAAAGGAATATGACAAATCATGGCCTGATTGACAGTTTCACAAGGTTGCATCAAACTATATGTCATCAATTTTTTAGCAGTACCACACTTTAAAGCACATCTGGTGCACACTGCAATGCATTGAAAATACCTCATCCTCTTGCAGAAAAAGGTCATCGAAATGCCAGTTTCAACATTGTTTGATGTGTTTCAGTGAGATCGACAAAAACATAGATTACATGACCAACCTGAGGAAGGATAAGTGGGTTGTCGAGGGGAAGCTTCGCAAGTGAGTATATGTGATTTCAGCTGTTGTTTCTTGTGTAAACACATTTTGTAAATGGCACTTCTGACTTTCTTTCGCCTCTTTTTTTTATGTTGAAAGATTGAGGAGTTTTCACGCCAAGAAGACAGGGAAGAAAGACAGCAGTTTGACAGGAGAGAACAATTATACCTTTGTCCTCCCCAGTGTGCAAAACAAATCCAAGAGGAAAGAAGGGGACAGTGAAGAAGAGGAGGATGAGGACGATGACAGTGACGACCAAAGAGATGATGACGAGGAGGAGGAAGAAGAAGCAGGTGGAAAGAAAGGAAAGAAAGCAGAGATATGTGAAGAGGAGGTCAGTAAAATGATGACGCTATTACCTCGAGCCACTGGCTAATTCTGTGTTGGTTATGGCAATTGTCAGCTTCTCTCTTCTTTTTTTTCTGATTTTGCAGGATGACAGCGTACACTCAGCCAGCATCGAGGAATTGGAGAAACAAATTGAGAAAACATACAGGGTAAATAAACCCTGTCAGGAAACTTTTTTCCCCTGTAATTTACTCATAAATGTAAGGAGCCCAGGAGTGGTCAGAAAGTAATAATGCACACATCAAGGCAGGATTTTACAGTGCAGTGTTCTTATACAGTGCATTTCTAGTCTACGTGAACACCCAAAGCACTTGATACGTGTCTTTATTCACCCATTCACACACACATTCATGCAAGCATTTTTTGCTACATCTAAGTGCTTTTTATCTAACATTCGCACAAACAGTCATAGGGTCCTTGGCCAAGGCATGCAGATTTGAGTAGCCAAGGATTGAACCACCAACCTTCTGATTAGTAGATGACCCATTATATCTCCTGAACCACATCCACCCCAGAACTGCTCCTGGGTACACACAGGATTTACTGATTTAATATTTTTGATGGCCCCATGATGCATTTTATTCCCATATTTTGGTTGATTTGTGCGCAGGAAATAAGATATCATCTGAAGAACCATTACAACAACTGCATAGCACCTCCCACTTCAAACACGTTCAGAGATTCAAACGTAACAAATCAATGACTCAAAAGCAAAATAAGCCAAACTTTGTTAAAACACAAATGACAACATCCTTGATAAGGTAAGGAATGAGCTAATCCAGTTTTCATAAACGGGCCTTCATTTTTCCAGTTGGAAAAATAACATTAGTCTCTGCTTGCAGCAGCCTTGTAATCACAAATGAATCAAAACGATGAGTCCAGTTTGATCTCACACGTGCCAACTCATTTTAAGAATTTTTATGTGCCTTGCTCCACCTTACCTTTCTGAACTGCTTAGTCCCTAAACTCCCATCCGAGATCTCAGGTCATCTGATCAGATGCTTTTACGTATACAGAGATCTAAGCGGAAGCTCAGAGGGGACAGAGCGTTTTCCATTGTTGCCCCTAAGTTGTGGAATGAATCGCCTGTGCATGTTAGACAATCGCCTACACTATTTTTAAAACTCATGTTAAAACTCATCTATACTCTCTGGCCTTCAACCCAGCACGAGACATTGATCTTACCTGTTTTAATGTATTACAGTTTTTATTTATTTACTTTTAATTGATTGCTTTCTTTTTAATGTTTTTAATCATTTGGTGTACAGCACTTTGTATTTGCTGTGGCTTTTTAAAGTGCTTGATAGATAAAGCTTGATGATTATGATGATGTTGATTTTGTAGTAAAACATGGCTATAAAGGTTTTTTTTTTCTCTCTCGGTCACCACTCCCAGGCTCCGTATGAATGGACTACTTTTTATAACTTCCTGAACTTTGTGTCTTTAGCAACAGAGTCAAATTAGACAGAAGCTGTTTGACTCTTCTCACTTACTGCGCTCTGTGATGATTGGCCAGGACCGATACAAGCGGCGCTACTGGGTCCTTCCACAGTGCGGTGGCATCTTTGTTGAAGGCATGGAGAGTGGTGAAGGTGCAAAACAAAACTTGCGTTTAGGATCAAAATATCAAAATCCGTAATGATTTTTTTCTTTTTGGGGGGGGGGGGCACTGTGCTATAGCTGACATTATTTTCATGTCATCTAGGTTATGAAGTGGAGGAGAAGAGGAGAAGACAGTGGGCTACTGAGGTGATCAGAGTAAAAGAGGAGCAGGTGGAAGAGATAAAGCCAGTGGTCTGCAGCTCTACACAGAGCACAGACAGTGATACGACCATGCCAGAGAGCCGGCAGGACAAAGACAATCTCTTCCTCCAAAAACCTGGCTGCTTATCCAAGCTCAGCAAACTATTTGAAGTAGCCAAAATCGCTCAAGATTCAGACATTAATGCACAAAACGGTCATTCTGTTAAAGTTCCCACCGCTGCTTCTTATCCTTCATATCCTGCCTCGCAGATAGTCCCCATTCAGCAGGGTCTGATGGCTAAAACGGACACTGCAGTGTCATCTCTGCTCAGTGCGATTCGTCTGAAAAGCAGCCGCTGGGTGACCCATAGTCCTCAGTCCAGCCTTCATTATGACCAGCTGTCCAAGATACTGACTGAAAAAAGCAACCAGTGGTTTAGCCTCTTTCCTCGCTCTCCCTGCGACGGGTCCTCAGTGACCTCTGGTTCCAGTCCACCAGTTTCCTCCTCTTCTCCACAACCCATCAGAACCAAATCCCCCTCGTTCCTCTCCACTAATCCCTCAGCTACAGATATCTACGAAAGTACTGCTGGGATCATTAACACACAATTGCATATCCTTCAGGTTGGTGGATAACAATAATGGCATCTCCATCTCAGATCAATTCATATTTTTTAGAGTACTGATAAATGTTGCAAGAATTAGTCCATATTACATCCCAATTTTTTCCTTTGTTGGAATCTTATGAGAGCAGTTTCCTTACAGCTTATTGCTTCATACACTGTGCATGCAGTAGTGGAATAAAACTGTTATCTGATCATAATTCTAAGTGTATGCATTTTCCCTCTTAGCAAGTAAAGTCTGGCATTCATGAAGGCAGACTGACACAGCATGACATGTCTAGCTCAGTGGCAAGTCCCAGCCTACCCTTTTCTGGCACACCTCTACCCCCCATGGTGGATCTCGCTTCGCAGCATGCAGAGGGTCACGGAAACAAGGCCCCTATTCTGGAAAATAACTCTGTCAACAAGAGTGAGCCCCCAGAGCCCCCAAGTGACAAGTCCACTTGTGCCTCATATGCTGCCATGGAGGGGGCCAAAACCCAGGACCACCCTTATCCTCAGCCTATCCCAGAGGGTAAGAACAGCACACGGCCAGTATGCACAAATCAAATATGCTGGACTTGAGATGTCTATTGCCCAGACAGCAACAGAATACGCTGCGGTGATTGTCAGTCAAACAGCTTCCCTGTGTTGCTAAAATTACAAATACAGACATGGCTCCAATTTGTGTGTGTCTGCAGGAATGCTGCATGGCTGGTGGAGGGTGTCTGACATGGAGAGCCTGCACAGTCTGGTCAAGACCCTTCACGGTCGGGGGATCCGAGAGAAGGCCTTGCAGAAACAGATCCAAAAGCATATGGAACATATGACCCAACTCTATGAGAGCAGCGAAGATGGTGGGTTTGCACTTGCTCTGCTCTCTTTAAGTCAAAATTCAGCAGACATGCAATGATAAGTGAATAAAAAAAAGTGTCTCGTTATTTGGCCTTTTAGTGTGATGCTGGATGTCAGGCTATTTAAAAAAAAAAAAGCATTTATTTGAAAGTGGTTTAATGTTTTAATACATCTGTCGTGGCAGTTATTGGTTTGACAGGGCTGGAAAAGCAGGAGGTAAGCCAGGAGACGGTGGAGAGCTGGTGTATTGAGGAGAAGGTCATGGAGGTGGATATTAACCTGCTGCGACAGGTTGAAGCTCTGGAGAGGAAAGTCATTTCTGCCAGCCTGCAGGTCAAGGTAGTGGCAAGCCAGCTGCTTCAGCTGTTTACAGTATAAGCACTAGTGTTAATTCCAATTAGCTGCTTAGATAGACTGTTAGCATTTCCTTTAATATATAAAGTATGAGTCAAAAGTTTAGACTTTTGACTGGTACTGTACGTGTGTTATAAAATATTCTGTCATGATGATCACATTTCCCTGATGTGTCTGTCAGGGTTGGATGCCCCCGGAGCCGCAGTCTGACAGTAAGGATCTGGTCTATCATGAGCACAAACCCTTCTCCTCCCTGGCTCATGAAAACAAAAGAGAGAGAGACGCCAGTCAGGAAGATGTTCCCGGCTCGTTGGTGCGGCAGCCCAACAATCCCCTTGACATAGCGGTCACCAGGCTGGCACAGCTTGAGAGGAACATTGAGCGAAGGTACCCTAAGAGATCTTAAAGAACCACCATGCTTGTGTTTGTATTAGAAGTAGCAAATAACTGCAAGATTCAGCACACTGGAAAGAAGAACTCTCATCTTTTTTTCTTTTTTCTTTTGGTGCAACTGACTTGTTCTCATGCTTCTCGGTTTTACATGCTGTCTTACTTTCCGTGACCTTTTTAAGCAGTGAGGAGGAGGTGGCTCCTGGGATGAGACTGTGGCGTAAATCCCTCGGTCAAGTCCGCAGCTCAGCTCAGCTGTCACTCTGCATTCAGCAGCTGCAGAAATCCATTGCCTGGGAACGAGCCATCATGAAAGTGGTTGGTGTCACCTGATTTCACTGTCTCTGCCGTCGCCACAGATTTGAATACAAGTCTTACAGGCCGCATAGCTTCTCATTCACTTTCAGGAAAACTCATTTAAAAAAATGCACAAGCCCTACCAAGATAACATGGTGACAAACATGTTCAGTCTCTCACCTTATCCTTTGAACAACCGATCTGATTTAGCTTTAGTTAAAATGACCAAGTAGGGTCATTTATGGCATCGTTTTCTTTGTTTTGTGAGTCATAAATTACCCCACACGGCCACTTGAAGATACACTCGTAACTGCATTTAAAGTAGGATGCTCATTTGTGTATCGTTTCTTGCTTTTGTTGTTTCCAGCACTGCCAGCTCTGTCAAAGAGGAGATAATGAGGAGCTGCTCTTACTCTGTGATGGCTGTGATAGAGGCTGCCACACTTATTGCCACAAACCCAAGATCAATACAGTGCCTGATGGAGACTGGTTCTGTCCAGCTTGTGAGTCAAAGGTACATCAGCATCTTTTTGCTATTTTTTTTCAGTTCTCTGTTCATATCTTTCTACCTGTGTGATATTTAATGTGGCTCCACAGTCTTCTGTGCCTTCTTTCATTCAGGAAAGTGGTCAATACCCTCGCAGCCGGAAGCAACAGAGCCGAACAGCTGGAGGGGGGAAGAAAAGCAGCGAGGGAAAACGAAGTATTAAGCCATCTGTGGGTGCCGAGCTCATCAGTGAAGAGGACGCCAGCAGCAACAGCGTGCCAAAGAAAGGTACCAAGGAGGTCAAAAAGAGGAAAAGAGACGACAGCCCACCCAGCTGCCAGGCAAAGTTTGACAGCCCCATCTACTGTGCAAAAAAAGCCAAAACGCACAAAGATGAGAAAAATGGGCTGGCAGTATGCCGGTACGCACGTGCACATACTCACTGCATGAATACATCCTAGTATCTGTTTATTATAGCTTATGTCATTGTTTAAAATTAATAATCTCCCAGGGCACTGTTCACACCAATCATCCATGTGGAATCATCAATCTATCACAAAACAATAAAAAAGACACGCTATTTTCTTACCATTTTTCTCACAAATCATAAAATCAAAGAATTAACACGTTGAAGGTAAAATTGTATATTTGCAGTGCAGAAAGCTCAGCTGTGTCTGCTGTTTGTTCCCTGCAGAGTGCTGCTGGCTGAGCTGGAGGCCCATCAGGATGCCTGGCCCTTTCTCACCCCCGTCAACCACAGAGCCGTCCCCGGATACAGAAAAGTCATCAAGAAGCCGATGGACTTCTCCACCATCAAGGAGAAGCTCACCAGTAACCAGTATGTTGCTTTTTAAGAGGATGTTTAGCATGTTTTTATTGGATTCTGCTTAAACCTACTAATTAAACCTGTTTCTGATTATTGCAGGTACTTAAATTTGGAGACATTCATCATTGACGTGAACCTAGTTTTTGATAACTGTGAAAGATTTAACGAAGACGACTCTCAAATCGGACGAGCCGGCCACAGCATGAGGAGATTCTTTGACAAACGATGGACTGAGCTGCTGCAGTGAACACATGCCACTGAAGACACAACACTACATACACAACGTTGTCGTGGGTGCTAGAGGCCTTCTCTTCACCTTTGACCCTGAGTCACTACACAGTTTTAAGTGGGGATAAAATGCAAGTGCAATACTGTTTTGTTTATCAAAACACAGACTCCTCAACTGAATATTGTATTCGGGAATCAAAGATTCCCACTGTAGGCGTTTAACTTTTTGATTATCAGTACTAAGTTATAGCTGTGTGTGTGTGCTGTATGTGTATTTATTTTCTCAAGTATTTTACATTTCAGTCTTTTCAAAGCATAAAAAATTTAAAAAATGTTTTATGAACTGTTGAAAACATCCAAAAAGCATTACTGGCAGGACTGTGGCCCTGTTGTGCCAACAGGATGACTGTGTATTTGCATTTGTGAGTTCATTGTGTGAAATACAGAGGCATCACTGACACACAAAGTGTTCATACTGTCGCTCGAGTCATATTTATTACGTTCAGTGTATTTTTACTGCACAGTCTTGATGAAGACTATCATTGCATACGGATGGTCGTAGCACTTAATCTGAATATCCTCTCAAAGCACTCCTCAGTATTGTAGTGCCTGACTCTGAGGAGGATGTATTTTCTATATGCAGTGTGCGTACTGTATTTGTGTCCTACGCCAGTATACTGTGGGAAACATTTGCAAGAGCTGTAATAGAGCCTTTTCCTCTTTTAAATGTGGTGCATAGTGTTTCATCTCCAAGCATTTCCTTCAAACAGGCTTGTCAGGCATCCTGTGGACTGACGTGAAGCCTGCGCTGGGCTTTAATCCATCGGGGAGTCAAGACAGTGTCACGGTCCGCTGGAGGCATCTCAAGACAGCTCAAGTCGGAAGACCTGAAGTAACCGCATTTTATTATGAATATTGTGAAATGAGTAGTGACTTTTGTAGGAATATTATTTTTGAACACTGGTGTGGATGGATTAAATAAACCTGTTTTTTCAAAATAAAAATTAAGCCCTCACTGCTGCTGCTAATTTTTTTTCAAAAATCTCAAAATGATTAAATTTTTTCCACTATTTTCAACAGTTTGCTACAGCTATAATAAAAAGCTGCAAGGCCCTATACATGCATGTGTGTACTGGCATGCTTTGTGCATTTTGGCTTTTATTGCACAGTAGTTGGGACTCTCAAACTTTACCTGAAAGTTGGGTGGGCTGTCCTGTCCTCTTTTTGACCTCCTTGGTACCTTTCTTTGGCACGCTGTTGCTGCTGGCATCCTCCACACTGATGAGCTCGGCACCCACAGATGGCTTAATGCTTTGTTTTCTCTCGCTGCTTTTCTTCCCTCCTCCAGCTGTTCAGCACTGTTACTCATGCTATGAGGGTATTTCCTGATTGAAAGAACACACAGAAGACTGTGGAGCCAAGTTAAGCATTACACAGATATGAATAGAGGACTCTATTCTTTCTTGCTATGATCAATCCCTCAGGAGATGATGTACCTTTGACTCACAAGTCGCTCACCAGCAGCTCATTATCTTCTTTTTGACAGTGGGAAATGACAACAAAAGATACATGCAAACAAGCATCCTCCTCTATATGTAATTACACATTCATATTCAAGTGATGGTGTGGGGTCATTTATGACCGGCTGCTTTGGACAGTTGTTACACAGTGGCCACGATTGGCGCCATCTATGGCATCCCAGGTCCTGGATGGACAGATGGCTGAATGTGTTTAGAGGTCTGCTGTGGAAGCCTCGAGCCTTTCATGTTTCTACAAATGATGAAAAAAGTAAGGAAAAAACAGTTCATCTATATTTTGGTGTCACATTATTGCTGAAACGTGGAAGATTTTCATAAGTGAAATCTGCACAACCATAAATCTGTATCTCTTGATACTGCTGTCACTGATGTGATGAGGTGCACGTTTATAGGTATGAAATGTCATTTTGTATAGTTGGAAATCTTGACATTATTTTTTAAAAAATCTATAAAACTTTGTAGTTTAGAGGGTTTGCAGAGGGTAAAAAAAATCACTTTGGAGTGAATCCTCTTAATTAGATGCATCGATTCAAGTAATTTTCCTCTAATGGTAAATATTACCTCATCTCACTTGTTTATTAAAATCAGCTTAACACGGAGCAACTGAGACCGAAACACATAAAATAACAGTGGCCTGTAAACATGACAGATAACATGAGCGAGAGGTACGCAGATGATTTATGTTGCGAGAGGAAGTGGAGGAAGCAGTTGTTGAGACATAAGGAGCAACAGGTTGTGGTGACAGCTTTGTGGCTTTGCTCTCTTCGGGCGACAGCAGGGGGGGGAAAGGCGACATCAGGCGGTTTCTTGCAGGAATATCTGAGCATTTTGCGCCACCTTGTGAGCGAACCGCTACCCCTACCGTGCCAGCGGCACATCTGTCACAAAATGGTGTCTTTAATTTGCGCTCTCCGACGTCGCACACATTAAGTCAGCTGCTGCGCCTTCTCTCCGTCCCTGCTGGCGACGCGTTTATAAGACAGCCGCCGGGCCGCGGCTCCGGGGTTCACGGCTTCCTGCTCAGCTGCTCCGCAGACGGCTCCAGCTGTGTGCGGACAGGTGAGGTGACGGTAACGCTCGAGCACCGGGGCCGCAGTCCTCTCCGAGTCTGCGTACTGGCGCCGGACTCCTCAATGGCGGCGCCCTGTGACGGCACCGTGGCCCTCCAAAACGCTACGCAGGTACAGCGTGACCCTCCAGAGTATCATCATTTAAAGTTTTATTAATGTTATATTCTCTAAATACAGTTAATATTTAGTTATTTTTTTATTAAGAGTGAAGCACTGACATTCTTATTATTTTTTTAATTTCTTATTAATAACCTGCATTGAACGTCTGAATCACTCCTTCCACCTTCTCATAGCTTTTAAGAACATCTCTCTGCTGTCAGCAGATGGAGTCATCGCACACATCAGTGTGCCTTCAGATTCTCTTACTGCTTAGTTTGCTCACAAAATGTAACTTGATTTTTCTATTGGATGCATGAAAGTAGTGAGAATAGTATAGAAAATGGGCAAAAGATGCCCTTGGCATAGAGGAAATTATGCCTTAATACACAAAACATTATTTTACAGGATCCTTAGGTAACTGAGCTCTAATGCGGTTTCAAAAGTTGCTTTGTTAATCTTGAACAGACTGAAGAAATTGTCTTCTAGCTATTGCAGGTTCATGTTCGGGTTGCAGCTTTGTCAGCACAGACAGATGGAGCGAAATCACCGAGGAACCAGCTAGACAAACATGGAAGCAGCCAACTCAATCATTCTGATTAAATAAGCCAATTAAAAAAGCATTTTATCAGGATTATTTTGTCTCATAATCCTCTGATTTTTCACTTTTGTGCTCTGTCACAGCTTTTCCAAGCACCCCGAGGCCCGCTGTGTGTCTCTGATTAAAGCCCACAGGTGGTTTAAATCATTAAAACTCAGTCCAGGACTCCACAGCCTAAACAAATTAAATCTCCCTTCTTCGCATTTTACATACTTCTCAATAAACCTTGTGGTCTTAAACAGGGCACACTCAATTGTATGAACATTTTTATTTTATTTTATTTTATTTTTACCCACAGATGCACCGCTGTAAGCGAGGCCAGCGTCGTGGCTTGCTGCTTCGCTCTTTGTGGCCAGATGTTTTTGACCGGCTGCACCCGTGGAGACCTCAAAGTCTGGGATGCTCGCATCAGCCTCCTGCACGCCGAGAAGGACGCCCACGAGCTGGGAGTCACAGTAAGTTCGTAGTTAGTAAGTTCTCTTCATTTGTTACTAGTTGCATGGAGATTTCTGCTGCTGCTCAGTACAATAAGAGAGAAAAAAAAAATACATCTGAAACCAAAATGAGACATGAGCTGTATTTGTTGGTTTTAGGTCAGGGTAAATGTAATCTCCTCAGGCTGTTTTCTTACATTTTTCATCCAAATGATGCTATTCAAACTAAAAAGTGAGCAAACTAGAGCATCTCAGTTGCTTCTGCGGGGCTTTCTCCTCATCAAAACTCTTATGTGATTTCATTTTTTTCGCTTTCCTTCTTTACTTCCTTTTTAAATTGAATCCTAGAAGCAAATATCTGGTTTCAACAAAGACACGTGTTAAGCAAGTGTTACTACTGTACACGCTGCATGTGTTACACTTCAAAAACAGGCCGTCAGATGATATTTGCTGCCTTCGACTTTTGGACTAATTCGAGCATGAACCTTGACAAAAAGGGGATGTGACTTCTTTTGTTCTGCAGACGGCTGCTGTGTGGAGTTTCGACTGGTCTCCTGCGGACAGGACAGCCAGCTGAAAATATGGATTGTTTCCCAGCATGAAGGAGCAGGTAGGCCGACCCCTCTGCCTGCTTCCCCAGCTGAGTGCACCCTCACTCAATTGCCGAGCAAGGGAGCGAGGGAGGGAGGGAGCGAGGGAGAGTGTGCTGACTGCTTCAACCTTGAAACCTCTCTGCAGAATAGAAGAATTTTATTAGTGTGTGGAGTAAATCAGCTGCAGACTGACTCATTAATAATGGATCACTTTAAGACATTTTGCTGAAATACAGCAGCAGCAGAGGACTGTGTGTGTGTGTGTGTGTGCGTGTGTGTGCGTGTGTGTGTGTGTGTGTTTGAGAGAGAGAGAGAGGAAGAGTTGGCAGGAATTCAGGTGCATGCATCCATGATGACATTTACATCTTGTACAACCAGCAGCAGAAGAGGAACATTTTGTGTACGTTCACAGGTTGCGTAACCAGGCTGCATTTTTCGTTATGTCTGTGAACACACCATGTTGTTAGTTTCCACGATGTGTTGCCATGGTAACAGCCATTTCTTGGGAGGATTTGATGTGTCCCATGTGGTGACCCAAGTCCATGGAGATTTTCTTTTTTCTTTCAATCTCTGAGGGACACCAAACAATCTCTTCTCATTTCATTATGCGTCTGATTTTTTTTTTTTTTTTAACTCGGATGTTAAGGAGGTTGAGCTGGCCCTTTTTGAAATGTGCACTTATCTTGTCTTGGCAAGAGGACTGTGTGTTTGAACCTCTCTTCCACTATTTTATGAAAAAGAGGCTCAAGTGTGGGAGATTCAGGGAAACATGGGGTCCATTTCGAACCTGAGATTGCTGTTGAAATGCAGCATTTTTCTAGTCCCTGCTTTCTCTGAGTATCGTCACAGTTCAGTATTCATATAGAAAAGCCCTCATTCCAGCCTTGCATATTAGCTCCGTGGGTCAAGCCTTTATGCTGTCAGTTTGGAAGCATTCCCTTCATGTCACCTATCAACACATGCTGACGGCTCCAACCCGCACTTCACATTTGTTTAGTTTATTTTTGTCTCGGTTGTACAGTTAAATGTAATCAGGCATTACAGTTTTCACTCCACTGTGGTGTTTCACCTGAATCATGAATATTCATGGAAATAACACATTAACCTCCTGGAGCAAACGGTGTGTTGATGTTTTATTGTCGAAGAGAAAACAGGAGGTTTGATTTAATGCGAGTGCATTTACAGGGATGGTAATATAAATGCTGGTACACACCAGTTGGTTTTGGCGTGTAGAATTAATGCGCAGTGGACGTGAATGTATTGGGAAAAAATAAAATCATTTGTTTTCGAGCAGCTGTCAGCAGGGGGCACAGCTGTAAGAGGGAAAAAAGCAGTACTCTCTCTCTCTCTCCTTTTGGACTTTGGTCAACTGCTGAGAACTAAAACAGACACAATTTAACTTTCATTGTGCCTGTGTGTGTGCGTGTGTGTGCGCGTGCGCGTGCGCGTGCGTGTGTGTGTGTGCGTGTGCGTGTGTGTGTGTTCAACCCTAGCCTGTACCATGAAGCTGCTCCACACTCTCACCAGCCAGACGGCTCCAGTTCTGTCTTGTACCTTCTCCTCTGATGGAGAGTGGGTTGTCTCTGGGTAAGACACTAATCACTCAATCACTCTCTCTCTCACACTCTGACACACACACACACACACACACACACACACTAATAACTTCCTCTGGTCTGCTGGTCAGAGCAGCGCTGATAAATCCCTCCCGCTTCACCAACTAATTATTGATATTTGTATCTATCAGGTCTTGTTTACTATTCTATTTGCATTATTAGTTGCTGTGAAGTTACTTAATAATTTGGGACAATTTAAACAATCTTTCCTACACATTCAAACACGTTTTTGTTTTTTTTCCTGAGCTTTAAACAGCAAATGCCGCGGTGCCGTGCCATGCTGTTCTCAGCCGGCGGCAGGAGGAGTGCATTTTGTTATCATATAGCTTCTGCTCGGTCCTTCTGCTGTTCCTGGCTGAAATTCAAACACACTGAAGGTTAATCTGTGCTCAGTGTAGTGGGTTTTTGTGTGTGTGTGTGTGTGTGCGTGTGTTTATTTTTGATAAGAATCCCTTTTTTTCTCATTATTCTATAATGTGAATGCACGCATATGCACGTCGCAAATAAAATTGACCTTATTTACTCCAAATATTCAACAGATCCGTGCATAAAAGTGTCGCAATGTATGACACAAAACACACAGCGCATAATGTGGGAGGAGGAGGGGGGGG
>VUQK01000683.1:11423-42027 GCA_015106715.1 Bujurquina vittata | reverse complement strand
GCATCAAGCATCTCGTGTGTGAAAATGAGGCTGAGTTGGCCAATCTTGGACAACTCAGCCTCATTTTCACACACGAGATGCTTGATGCTGTTCTTGGCAGCGTGCTTGATGTGCGCCAGTGGTTTGAACACACCTGACAGAATGATGTTTTCCGGTGGTACACCATGATCCAACACCAGACTCATTTCAGCCTGCAGGCAACAGTTAATCACAAAAAAATCCCCTTTAAAACAATCAAAAATCAGTACTAAATGTGTTGCATAACTTGAAAGGATAAGTCATCAACTGACTACTAATCAATGAGTGCTTGTAATGTAATTGCCCTTAAAAACATGAGGTGCTTACATAAGAGGATGAAACAATTTGCAGTTTAAAAATAATTACTCAATGAGTCAAAACGACATTTAAATTATAAAAAAGCTTACCTTGTTGGCACAAATGAAGCCCAGACCCAGAGAAGCCAGCACCTCAATGACCGCAGGGCTGCTGTTGCACTTGACTGGGTAGTAGGGCTGCACATGTGGCACTACACTCTGCCAGCACAAATGCTGCCGCATCAGGACACCGAGGTCACCCACCACAAATGCACTCTTCTCCACCTGAGAATCCAGGGAGAAGGTAAGGTGCATTTAAACATAGGAACTTATCGAACATGCATCAGATTTAGTAATTCATTGCTGTAAAAATAAAACCCACATTCCAAACATTAACAGGGGATATGCTTAGAGTGTTATGGAAGCTGAACTGACCAGAGCCTGTTCGCAGATGTGTCCATCAATGACATCTTCTAGAGTCACTCCTCCCTCCAAGAGCTCAATGATGTAGCTGGATTGGTCAGCGAGTCCTTTCATTTCAACCGTATTCCGTTAATCCGACAATCATAAAGAGCAGATAACAAATCAGGGGGTCACGACTGAGCCAATGGGTCCTGCCGGTATGCAACAAACTGAAGAAGGGGGAAAAAAGAAAAACACATGACTATGGCCATTACTACAGTAAATAGTATTTAAACAGCTTTATGTGCAGAATTTAGTCCCTCTAAACACATATACTCTTATCTTTGGTCTATGAACCTGGTCTAAGACCTGGCTTCAGATAGCCTTGTTTGTATTTATCAAGTTTAAATCCTTCTTCGGCACATTTAACTGCAGACACCTGCCGCAACAAAACACTATCCACCACACCCACAGTTACTTTGCGGTAAAGAAGGTATGCATCTTTGTGTATAAACACACACAATCACTCACATGGACAAGTCAGGAGATGGACCTGTCCCTCTATCAGCTAGGATCCCAAGGTGGCTCAGCGTTGAAGTCAAAGTGCTCCCGGTAAAGAGCCGCCCCTAGGCCCTCTGGGTAGCGTTCATACACCTGTGCAGAGACAGGGGAGCCCTGAGGAACAAGCACACTCAGTATTAGATCTAAACCCACAGGAAAGAAACTTTTAAATGGAAAACGTATAGCAGGGGTTTAACACTCATTCTGATTGTTGCTTTTTTGTGTTTGGTTACCATTTACCTCTTATGTATTGATTATTTATCACGGGTCAAAATCTCAAAGACGACACCCTTATCGCCCTAATTACACTTGCCTTTATGTATTAAACTACTATCTCCGTAAAGAGTTTTTAAGACTGCTTGCACTCGTTACGCGACGGCGGCCCAAATAACACACGCGCATGCGCTGTAATACTGACAACAGTGTCACAACTTGACAAATTGAACAATATTTCAATGCGTAGCCAAAGCTAAGCCCCTAACTATAGCAGACAGATGTTATACTTTACATTTGACTCGGAAAAGAACATTTATATTGCTCAAAGGACACGCCATTGTGAGAGCATGCACTTCTGAGAGATTCATTACAACGACATTGCCGCTGACGACGGAAGAAGCCTAGGTTAGCGCTGGATGTCATTAAAAGCTCAGAAACAATCCGCTAAATGACACAATATACGAATCAAGGCTACACAGTGGTGCTACGGCTGTTTCACAAATTCTTTATACCTATAAGCTGAACATGAAAACACCCAGAAAATACAGATTTCAATGAGTGGCTCTGTCATGTGTGGCAAGAAGGCAAGAAAGACGAGCCCGCCATGTTACGTCCGCCCGCTGAATCCATATAACTCAGCCGAAGTATTTCGCTTTACTTACGTGAGATAACGGCCAGAAGGTTTTGGAAAATCGTCTTCTCTTTTTCGGCGGAATTTTTAAAGAGTAGTGGGCACAATAATATAAGAAAGAAAGAGGGGTGTTTTTGCCATATGTTTAGGCGAAGAACGCGCGTCGCTTGAAGTCGCTCTCCTCTGCCTGAGCGTGGGGTGGAGATATACTGGAAACCAAGCTGGGGAAGAGGAAAAGGTAATCAACGGCTCGTGGGCGGGGCCTCAACGTTCAGTTTGACCAATCAGCGTTCTGCAATTTTGAGCGCATACCAAATATGTATTTCCGAAAATTATACAGGCCGCAGTACATCTGTGATGTATTTTCAGGTTATATAACATTAACTTTCCGTACAGGGCCACCCAATCACTCAGCCCCAGAATACAACTGCTCCGTTTGTTAGGGAACAATTCACACCCATTTGTTGCCGCAGAACTGTAGTTGTTATACTTTATATTTAGTAAAACATGTATTGGATTGGTATATCAAAATATTCCCCGTTCAAACAGTTAAAGGTCATACATGTTAAGTAAAATCATGAACAGAATGTGAAAACAATCTTTTATAGATTATGGAATTGTTGTTGTTTTTTTAAATAATGAACTGTCAGATCCATATTTTGTCAAAACATATGAAAAATAAAATAAATCTGTTATAAAAATAAAGAAAGAAAGAAAAAGAATTCAAGTTGTGTTTGCGCTTGCTTGTGCAGCCTGAGTAGTACTGTTATAGTCATGCAATTTATTTTCCAAAGTTCATTCAAACAACATTGCACAGGTGTGGCTGAAACTTTGCACCTGTTTTTAAAACACCTTCAGTCTATGTGCTTAGCTCAGCCTAAGGGTGTGTGCAGTTCAGCCATTTCTGTGGACAAGCAATGCACGCAGAATATTTTGTTGATTTCTATTAAATAGGGTCTCGACTGTGCCAGTGTTGCACTGGAGTAGGCATCAAACTAGAGACTAAGAGGAAGAAAACACCTGAAAATTACCACAGAAAGTTTTTAACCATGCCAGTGAAAAACCGCAAATGTGTGGGGAATATAGTGTACAGTTAAAAGTTTGGACATAACCTTCTCATTCAGTGATTTTTTATTATTTAAAATTTGTTTGCATTGTAGAGCAATACTAAAGTCATCCAAACTTTAAAAAAATATGTTTGGGATTATTTTGTAAACACAAAAGTGTTAAATAAACCAGAATATGTGCACATCTTAGCATTTTCTCAGTCATCTTTCTGAGGTAGTCACCTGGAATGGCTTTCAGTTAAAGGATATGCTTCGTCAAGACTTAATTTCTTGAGTTTCTTGCCCTCTGAATGTGTTTGAGACCATCAGTTGTGTTGTCAATAAGTAGAGTTGGTAAAAAAAAACAGTCCATCGTTACTTTAAGAAATCAAGGTCAGTATATCAGAAAAATTTCAAGAACTTTGAAAGTATCCTCAAGTGCAGTCGCAAAGACTGTCAAACGTTATGATGAAACTGGCTCTCATCATGGCCAGAGGAAGGAAGTGTGATGGTATGGGGGTGCTTTGCTAGCGACAGTGTTGGTGATTTATTGAAAATCCAAGGCAACGTGCCATCCCATCTGGTTTGTGCTTAGTGGGACTATCATTTGTTTTTCAACAGGACAATGACCCCAAACACACCTCCAGGCTCTGTAAGGGCTGTTTGACCAAGAACAAGGGGGATGGAGTGTTGCGTCAGATGACCTGGCCTCCACAATCACCTGATCTAAACCCAATTCAGGTGATTTGGGATGAGTTGCAGAGTGAAGGCAAAGCAGCCAAGCAGTGCTCAGCACTTCTGGGAACTTCTTCAAGACTGCTGGGAAACCATTTCAGGTGATTACCTCATGAAGCTGACTGAGAGAATGCTAAGAGTGTGCAAATCTGTAATCAAAGCAAAAGGTGCCTACTGTGAAGAATCTGAAATCTAAAACATATTTCAGTTTGTTTAGCACTTTTAAGTTTACTACATGATTCCTTACGTGTTCCTTCATAGTCTAGATGACTTCAGTATTCATTTTTAATGTAGAAAAAAAAAAAACATTGAATGAGAAAGTGTGTCCAAACTTTTGACTGCTACTGTAGATATACTTTTATACGTTTGATTTTTATTAACTGCTTATTATCTTCCGGTATTCTTTATAGGCAAACTTAAAAAAAACCCTTCTTGACTAATTAGTACAATGAGTAAATAATTAACTCCAGGCACCACATACACATACACACACACACACAAATACTTTGCGCTGTAAACAGTAAGTAGGTGTGTCTGTGTACCAAACAGAGCCATTCACATGGACAAGTCAGAACATGGACCTGTCTCACTATTAGCAATAGGTTCCCAATGTGGGATAATTTATAAATATACATATTATTGTCAATATAAATTATAGTTATAAATGCGCTATGCAATTTCCAAAGTTCATTAAACAATAATTTGCAGTAAATACACGGACATTGTTGATTCTTTGCACCTGTTTGCAAACATTTGCTTAGCTTTTTTATTTTTTTATGCAAGTCAGTGGTGAAAAAGCAATGCACATCAAATTTACAATGGTATAATAGCATTTTCAGCTGGGATAGCTAAGATAAGTCGAAGAAAATGGATAAAAGTATTTTCTGGATTTCTGGTAATTGCAACATTTCTACATGTATCCAGGAAAAATGTAATTTTCGATGAGGCACTAAGGTTACAGATTAGGGAATATATGCATGGGAATGAAGCCCATTTCTTATTAAAACAAGTGAACTTGATTATTGAAAGAGGATCTCATTAAGTCATACCCATGTGACATGCCTTTAAATGTCTTTTGGCAGTTACCTGAGTCTGAGATATGCAACAATCGTAGCTTTGTTTTAAAGCCACGTGCTGCAACAACATTATCGGCAACAAGTTCATACATCTACCAAAAAGGGAAACCTTTGAAATGTTCTTATGAAAATTCCCCCTGAAGGCATTTGAAGTGCAAAAGCACAGACTGGGAAAGCTGTAAGTAAATAAAATGTATTTATATGGCACCTTTCTAGATAAGGGTCACAAAGTGCTTTACAACAACAAACAGCAAATAAAAATACAAATAGTAAAACAACAATATCACCTAGTTAAAAGGAAGGCTATGTAAATAAGTCTTGAGCTGCAGTTTTAAAGTTTCAGTAGAGTCACTCTCCTTTAGTTTGTAGTCTAGAACGAGGAACCACCAACAGGTTTTGGCCAGAAGACCTCAGTGACCCGGGCATTACATATGGATCCAAGAGTTTGCTAATGTAAACAGACAGAGCTCTGAGAAGTGATCACCAAGTTCTTAAACTTAAGTCTGAACTCCATGGGGAGCCAGTGCAAAGAGGACAAAATACATGTCACATGAGGACACAGTAAGTAGTCTTGAAGCTGCATTTTGTAAGTGGTCCAAAGATGACTTATTGAGGCCAATGCACAGTGTATTACAATAGTCATGAGGAAACAAAGGAATCAATAATTGTTTCTAATTCTGATTTGAATTTTGATTTGGACACCATTCGACTGAGGCGGGCAATATTTTCTAAAGGAAAAAAAGCACAATTGCACAAGTCTATTAATATGTTTATCAAAACTAAGCGACTGGTCAAATGTAACACCTAAATTTCTGACATTTGATTGACTCAATCATGATAAAAAATCCAGATTGTTAATATCAGTGGGAACAAAGCTGATATGGTATCAATACAGTTATAAAGGATATTTCTGCAACATTCTGTGGAGAAAAAGAAATGTACAATTGGATATCATCTGCGTAACAATGATATGGGGGCAGCTGGCGCAGTGGCTAGGCGCTTGCCTTTCAGCCGGAAGGTAACAGGTTCGAGCCTCGTCCCGGCGTTGCGTTTGTGTCCTTGGGCAAGACACTGAAACCACATTGCCTAATGGTAGCGCTGGTCTCCGGCGGCATGACCGCAGATGCTTGTCTCTGGATGAGTGATCTGAAACCCTCTGTAATTTCCCTGACGGAACCCTCCAAGGGATTAATAAAGTTAAAAAAAAAATATATATATATATGAGCCATGTGCCATGACCAGTTGTGGGCGAGGGGAGGGAGACAGGACAAAAGAGAGGCAGAGATTAATAATAACTAATGATTAAATGCAGAGTGGTGTATAAACACAGAGAATGATAAGAGGGGAGTGAAAAAGAAATAGTCCATCATGGGAGTCCCCCAATGGCCTATTGCAGCACAAGATGTCTCCATGTGGTAGTAAATACAGTGCAAAAAGTACAGGTCCTAAAACAAAACCTTGGGGCCTGTCTTTTAGGACTAAAGTGGGAGATGATATGGAAAAGTAAGTGGGCCAATATTGTTATAACTGTGAAAGTCTCAGGGGATTATCATAGGTTTCAAAACCTTAGACAACTCAGCTGTACACTTTTTCTCTAGCTGTGCATGGTGTCCTGAACTTTCATGACCCAGAGAAAGCCAAACATGCAAACAAAATGTGCCCCTGTCTCAGTGGTGGCTATTTTGACATTTCTGCTTTCGTCACGTGGAGGGTAAAGATTTCCGAGTTTTTCAAAATATTTTCTTCTGCAGTCCTTAAGATTTGTCACACTCGCGCACAGCCTCATTTCAGTTGTGAGAATTTCATGTTGCAATCCAGCTTGATAGGAATCTATAACTCATTACAACAAGCATGGAGTTCAGTGTGACGCGGAAGCACTGGAACACCGCAGAGATAAGCATGGAAACACAGCCTGCAGGCACATTCGTCTTATGACTTTCTGTTGCACCCAAACAACATGCTGCGTGTCTTTATCTATGTGTTTGTAAGCAGTGTGGAGGTGCCTCGGCTCTTATCTTCAATTTATGACAGTGCAGAGGACACAGTGTTCACCAAACAGCATGGTCCAGAAATTACTGAACAACATGGAAAGTCCCATTTGGAAGCACTCTAATGCTAATGTTCATGGCTCTCGTCTGACTGGTCTTTTCTACTGTCTCATACATATTACAGAAACAAGTAATGAAATTACTGTACTTTTAATTTCTGAAACATAACTCATCTTCTAAAGTTTTTAAATCCACTTGTCCACTTTGAATATGCAAACTAGGAATTAAAGTATAAAAGTATGCACTTCAAGGTTCACATCAGGGCACATGAGATCATGTGTGAATTAGATTCAGTCACTGTTTTTGGCAAATAAAATGAATTTACCACCAGAACTAACAGATATTTTCATAGTTAACACACTTCCCATTGTATGAAGACTACAGTAAGACCTTGCCAGGAATGTTGCTGATGGGGAAAAATATTTAATGAACTCACTGCAGTTAAAGTGCAGCTGAGGCAGATGACTGCATTACAAGAAATATTAGTACAGAAATGACAATGATAATATTTAAGGGCCTTATGACTAGAATACACTTACTGGCCACTTTGTTCGGTAAACTTGCTCAGCTGCTTGTTAACACAAATATCCAATCAGCCAATCACATGGCAGCAACTCAGTGTATTTAGGCACGCAGACATGATCAAAATGACCTGCTGAAGTTCAAACAGAGATCAGAATGTGGGAGAATGTCTTTGCAGATTACCTCATGTACATCTGCATCATTTGTGTCTACTGCATTGCTGTATTTGTGATTTAAAAGTTCAGTTTCGTTGTTCCAGTACTGACCTCTTGTGGAAAGATATAATCATGTAACAGTTGTATTGCATTACTTGACAGTTTCTGCCTTTAGGTGGCAATGAATGTCCATAAGAGAGCAACATCCCTGCCAGCACACATAGGTGGGCCCCATATAGCCCATAAAGCTTATTGTTAGGGCTGGATCAGGTGATCCTGAACCATCCCTTAGTTATGCTGCTATAGCCCTAGGCTGCTGGGGGGGTTCCCGTGATGCAAGACCCTGAAAATGTGCTCATTTGGACCCAGATGGTTGACTTACATTAGGCCCATGCATGGTCCATGCATAGCCCATGCATGCATGGACCATCTGGGTCCGAATGAGCACATTTTTAATATCTATCTGGGCAAATCCATGTAGGGCCACCATGGAAACTGCGGACAAAACCCGTATGGGGCCCATAATGTTTGCCCTTACTTATCCTATATGGGGCCCACCTATGTGTGCTGGCAGGGATTCAGGTCTTAGTAATTTTCCAGCAACCTCTAGGAACAAGGACTAAATATGGGAAACATGGCGGAAATACAAATAACCAAAACCCAGAACAGAAACACAAACATCTAACCAAGAATCAGAAAATAGAATCTTAAAGTCCAAAAATAGAAAATACAGGGTCCTAGACCCAGAACCATGGCATTTCCTGTTTCTGTCCTTGTAGAACAGGCTTTTAAAGGGTTAATGATCACCTCTCCACCACAGTTTCAAATGTGTCCAGCTTCTAGAAACAAGGTTAAACACCCTAAAATGTTAGAGATAAAACTTAAAAAATCAGATGACTCATTTTGAACAAGAATTTGGTGACAGTGGGAAGAAAAACTTGCATTTAACAGGACCCAAGCTCAAGCAGAACCAGGCTCAGGGAGGGGATTTAAAATCCTGTAAGACGAAATTTTTTATCCAAATGAAGTTGCTGCTCTTCCTCCACCACTGAACTGCATTTTACTTGCGATTTTTTAAGCAGGTTTGCATTTCTTTTGTATTACGATTGTGACTTACTGTAACAGTGAATGTGCTGTCTTTATTTCCAGCTGAATGTTTGTTTTTTATTTTTGTTCTGGTGCTAATGATCTTTTTAGTTTTTCTTAAATACAACCAATCACTCTCTGTGGGACTGAAACAGCAACAGGTGTTTTCAGAAGTCACTCATCAGGTTAGATGTTTCTAGGCGTGTTCTCCCTGGTCTGAACCTCAGACAAGAACTGAGGTGGTCAGAAGAACTGAGTGAGCTCATGAAGTTACAACACACCGGTACTGGATGTCATTGGATTTGTCCTCTCAGTGTTGCAATGGTATTTTCTGTTGCTAAATACAACTTAGGGAAGGAGAAACAAAATATCAGAAGACCTGGCTTTGTGTGGAAAGTTTTTCAGTTTACAATTTTACCGCTTTTCCCACTTTAAAGTTCCTAGTAGCGTTTTTGACCTTCAGTCCTATGGGTCAGTTGTTTTTATTTACACACGCGCGCGCGCGCGCGCGCACACACACACACACACACGCCGAAAACCTTTCTGATTCGGAAATACTTCTACTTTGCCTCTAAGTTTAAGTAGTTATGTATCTCATTTCAAACCATTTCCCGTTTATCTCTGCTACCATCATTTGAATTATTTAAAGTTGAACATGTTTAAATAGTTTGTTAAGTATTTAAACCTGTTAAACGTTATGTTTAAGTCATCTTTCAACTACTGCCCACATAAAACACGGACTTCGCGAGGAGTTGGTCACGTGACGGGAGAAGTGTTTGCGCAGCCGCAGAATTCTACCTCTGGTCAGCTGACTGTGAGTGAGATGCTCCGTTGAAGGACCTCGAGTCGAAAACCCGCTGTTTTCTGCGCTATGTGCGGGAAGCTGCGTCTGCTTGACTGATATACACCGTCTGGACCGAGCGCTGTGGCCGTTAAACACGTCGGTGAGTACAGCGGTGCGCCGGTTACTGATGTCGTGACAGCGTGAGGCTGCAGTGATAAACAAGCTGCTGGCAGCAGCTAGCTAACACTGCATGAACCAGCTTTATTTTGCTGTCACTGATTTTTTTTCCCTCCTTTCCTGAAACTGAGCCACGAATGAAAGAGCAGCACTTTCTATTCATGTGGTGTTCTCGGTGTTTAATCAGAAGGAGGATCAGTATTTAGCGAGCTTCCACAGCAAGAAACTGATCATATGACAATCAGTCAGCAGACCTGGAGACCTGTCTGTCTCTGCTGTGTAGCGCTGATGAAATCAGCCACTTCTGTATATGTGTGTGACCCTTTAAAACCAGTGCGAAATATGAGGAAGTTCATGATTCAGAATCAAAACGGAGCCAAAAGGGGAAGAAAGAGGTTTATTTTATGTTATTACACGATTCAGAGTCATATCAGTGGTAATTACACGTTTGTGTCAATGTCTAAAGCGAGGACCATTGCGGAGGGCTTCACCAATAAGCTGAACTTACTTGGACTCTAATTTCAGTTTATCTCTATAACCTGCCGCTGGTAAGATTAGCTGTTGCAATTAGGCAATGAAAATGTGAAACGCAAAAACATTTTACCACAATCTAATCATCTGTGCATGTTTTTGCAACAATTTCAAAGACATTCAACTTTAAACAAAGTTCTTTTTTTTTAATTTTTGCTTGTGGTTTAATTATTTCATTTGCAGTTTTTCAGTTCTTTTTCCTTGTTCAGTGAGAAAAATCTAGTCTGTTTTGGGCTTGAACAGCTTCATGTTCAGGTGCAGTGTCCTAGGTGGAAATGCAAAGGAAAGCAGACAGGTGATCATCACTGAACAAGGATCTGGATCATGATGTGTTAAACCTCACTGAGGATGTTTGGTCGATACAGACAGAACCACCATCTTCTGAGTGTGTCTCAATCGTGGAAAGTTCTCCTCTTTGAGAGAAGAATAAAAATCCACTTACTTACACAAGATGTGGAATATAATATAAAAATACCAGTTTCAGTTTTATCTTGCGTCTGTTTAAGGTCTGACATTTTTCCCTGTCAGATTTGGACAGACATTGATTCTAACACCTGTCAGTTTGTTGCATAAACTCACCATCAGAGGATGGCTTGCTGGTTTTTTTTTTTCTGGGATTTTTGTGGAAAATCACAAAGCCAGTCTTGACTGCTCCATTCCTGGATCTGTAAAGCTTGTTAAAAACTACTTGACAAACTGCTTGATGTGTATATATTTACCTTTGAATCCTAATTTCTAATTGAACTCATGTGGGCTGGACAGGAACAAGCAACAGGCTGGATGTGGCCTAGGTCTGGTTTGAACCTAAAGGTAAAAGCGTCATCCAACTGCATCATCTGCAAAAAGCAGAGACAAGTTTCTGAGGCCACCAAGCCGGAAGCCTTCCGCCACTTGACTACACCTAGAAATTGGTGACAAAGAGCAGTTCCACTGGAGTCCAATACCCGCCAGAAATTAGACAGACCTATTCTCAGTAATGCACACCAAGCTCTCATTTTAGCTGTACAGGGACCGAATGGCTAGTAACAATGGGCCAGACACCCCACACTCCTGCAGAACCCCCCCACAGGATACCCCAAGGAATGGAGTCGGCTGCCTTATTGAAGTACACGAGACACATGTAGACTGGATTGGCAAACTCCCACACATACCTGAATATCTTTGAGAGGAAAAAGTACTGGTCCAGCATTCCACGAGAGGACAAAAACTGCATTGTTCCTCTTGAATCCGAGGTTCAACTAACGGATGAACTATCCTTTCCAGCACCCTGGGATAAACCTTCCCAGGGAGGCTGAGGAGTGTGATCCCTCAGTCGGAGCACACCCTCCAGTCCCCCTTCTTAAAGATGGAAACCACCACCTCCGTCTCATCCAGTGGCACCACCCCGGATCGCCACGCGACATTGCAGATACATGCCAACCAAGACAGCCCTACAACGTCCAGAGCCTTCAGAAACTCATCTGCCACTTGTTTACTTCATACTAATGATAGAATTGGCAGAGACACTGATAATCGATAAAATAACCATAAGAGTGACTGATGTTGACTATTTCAGCAAATTCTACTGCACAAAACTCCAGAAAATACAAAAGTGATGTGTAACATTGGCCACAATATGCTAATACACCTGAGCTGATGGCAGTAAAATACCATAGGAATAGACTCAAGAGTCCTTCATTAATATTCTTCTCATTATTTTATCCTCAGTAACTTCCTTACATCAGTGTCACGGGGGACAAAATTCCTGTCAGCAGCCATGACCGAATTCTGGTTGATCTCTGCTCCGGGGGAGAAGACCTGCCAGCAAACCTGGGACAAGCTAATGGTGGCTACTACACGCACCAACAACCTGTCCACTAACAACAAGTTCAACATCCCTGACCTGAAGGTGACCCCTATTCAGCAGTCCTCTGTGGCCACAGCCTCAATTGAGAATGCACAGCTGGACACCAGCAGGCTATTATTTGTCTTTTCGCTGATGTTTTGTGGTCTGCCTCTAACAGGTTGGAACTCTAGACGTCTTAGTGGGCCTGTCAGATGAACTGGCGAAACTGGACACTTTTGTGGAAAGGTAAAATTTGATCCAATATTTTTGTAAAATCTAAAGTGCTTTCTGTGTTTGTCAGGCAGTGGGAGTGTCATGAGCTCAGTTTTATGAAGTGTATGTGCCACATTTAAATTATCCACTCTGACTGGTGTTCTTCTACTGTTTTGTTCCTTTCTGTTGGTCTTTAAACCCTTTTTTGATCCCAAAAATGGGATGCAGTGTGGTGAAGAAAGTTGCTCAGTACATGGCTGATGTTCTGGAGGACAGCCGAGACAAAGTCCAGGAGAATCTATTGGCCAATGGAGGTAATCGCTGTTTACACAATCAAGTCGCTTCTCAGAAAAAGAAAGCCATCTGCTTTACAGTTATTAAAGTATATGGAAATGGAAATGAATGCTGATGACTTTGATCTTGTTTCTACTTGTTACAGTTGATCTGGTCACATATGTCACCAGATTTCAGTGGGATATGGCGAAATATCCGATCAAACAGTCACTGAAAAACATCTCTGAAATCATCTCCAAGGTAAAATCAGCTCACTTAACCAGCGATTTATTAACACCTTGTACTTTTTTTTTTAATACTAGCATATCCCCATACTACAGCTGCTAGATAACATGACAACACATAGTTCATGGTTTGTGGATTTATGTGACGCTTTTCTGCAGTGTTACAGGCACACGGACTCTACAAATGGGTCATTTTAGCATGTTGCTAGGTGATTGCTAGGCAGCATGATGACATCTTAATACCTAGATAGAAGCCTGCAGGTTTCTAAGTGGTACCTGTGTACCAGTTTTGGTTACTGTAGTAAAATGTCTCATTTCACTAAGTACACTGAATATGTCTGATTTTTATTTCCACTTCACCCATCAAGTAGTGGGTCTCTTAAGTTCCATACCTGTTACGAGAACATTGAAGTAATGGGTTACTGTGATGTATTCACCTTTTACCTACTTGGTTTTCTAGCAAGTGACTCAGATAGACAACGACCTAAAGGCCAGAGCTTCAGCTTACAACAATCTGAAGGGAAACCTGCAGAATCTGGAGCGGAAGAACGCGTGAGTAAAGGGGTGATATTCTTTTCTTTAGACACAGAAAGTTGTTGATGAGTCGTGCATGATTATGGTCTTGTGTGTGTGTGGTCACAACAAATGAGAGGGCATATGGACACGCGCACTGGGCCTCATGATTACCCCCCGATGATAAACTTTGTGTCAATCAGACCCACGCATAAATACAGTATGTTAATGCTGCCCAGCACACTCTTGCAAAAGAGATTCTTAATATCACGAGTTTCAGTTCCCGGTTAAGTAAAGGTTAAAAACCTATTTTTTCATTCGTTTCTATACATTTGCAAATTGATATTGGGCATTAGGATGCTCTGAATTTAGAGCTTTCACACATGGACAGTTACATTGAAAAACTGTATTTGGCTAAATGTTACATATAAAAGTTATGCACCTTTTTTTTGTTATAAAACATGGGAATTTTTTTTTCTCTTGTCACTCTAGAGAGAAACAATGTTTTAGATTGTTGCCAGCAAAACTGGTGATCTTAAACTGTTTGAATTGGTGCTCATTTTCTGTGTAGCTTCACTAATGTTAACAATAGTGTTTACTTGTAACTTTATGCAGCATTGTTTCTGTTTTCTTGTGCTCTATGTGTATATTTCTTTTAGGGGGAGCTTGTTGACCAGAAGTCTGGCTGACATAGTGAAGAAAGAGGACTTTGTGCTGGACTCTGAGTACCTGATTACCATGCTGGTGGTCGTCCCAAAGTAAGTGCACCAGCATCATTAACATACAGTGCAGCAAGTGTCGTGACTTCTTTGTCCTTGTGATGCATGGTACAACCCCTGATTCCAAAAAAAGGTTTGGACACTGTGTAATAAAAACAGAACTCAGTGATTTTTCAAATTACATAAACCCATGTTTTAGTCACAATAGAACACTGAACATTTATCAAATGTTTAAACTATGAAAATGTAACAATTTAAGAACTATACTATGCTAATATTTTTCTTAAAATTGTCCTTTTTTCAGTTTAAAGAGTCAAATAATCTATTTTAGTCTGAGACCGTTTTTGTTAATAAAATAAGTAAATCTCTGATGTTATCTTCTCAGGACGAGCTATGCTGACTGGCAGAAGACATATGAAACACTGGCTGAAATGGTTGTGCCACGCTCCACTAAGTAAGTCCCCGCCATAGAAATGATAAGCCCTAGGTTGAAGAAAAATTTCATGAATTACACATGGCTGCTTCATGTTACTGTAACAGTAGCTCTGGTAGACCACATGGGTTTTTTTCACTTCCTGTGTCCTCAACTGAGTTTAGCTCTGTGCGTGACTCTGATTAAAACTGGAAACATTTGATGGGTGACCTGTGAAAATGGATTTGACCCGTTTTAGAATAGGAGATCTTATGTGGTTGACCTGTAGAAAGCAATTGACCTTTTGTCAACATGGCCAGGTGATTTTTAGGCCATTGTGTTAATGCTTCCTTGGCAAATGTGGCCTCAACATCCTGATGTTCTACAAGAGAAATCTGAAGTGGGATCAGCAGGAAGATATAGACATATTCTGTAAGATTTGAACACTTCGATGAGGCAGAGTGTATTCTTAAGGGAAGATATTCTCCAGTGGTCATTTCTAGGGAAACCAGTAAGTAAGTTTTCAGTCTTTAGTATAATTTAGCAAATCCAGCTTAAAAAAGGAACTGGTGACCCAGTTACCACCTCTACGCTGTCAAGGGGGTGATTGGGTGCTTGTATTGAGACATCCACAGAAAAAACAAGCCAAGAATGTCTTTCAGCGCAGCACTACAACATTGCTGGGCTCATTTTGCATCAGTGGCTTTGGGAGGGACTAAAGCAGGAAAGTCATCAGTGATTGACACGTGCAGCCTGCAGATTCAGTCTGCCATGAATTTCTTCCCCAGAATTACACTTTTTTTTTCTACCCTATTGATTCACAAGCTAGTTAATAAATGGCACCAGGAACAAGTGGCACCAGCAATATTTTTGTGTAAAAAGAGGTGTGTCAGGAAATCTGGTGTGTATTCTGCATGTTGATGTATTCTCTTACTTCCTCCTCTCCAGGTTGCTGTTTGAAGACAATGACAGTGGTCTGTTCAGTGTCACCCTCTTCAGGAAGGCTGTAGATGACTTCAGACACAAGGCTAGAGAAAACAAGTAAACTATTCCACTTCTGTTTAGTCAAATGAATATGAGCTTTTCAGAGTTAGTGTATTAGAGTGAGTATTTATTCGGGCATGGCACTTGATAATCCCTCTGTGTTTTCATTGATTTTTAGTTTTGTGTTTTCTTTTAAATTGTGTTTCTTTTGGTAATAAATCCTCTATAAATGGATAACTGGCTCATGAGCTCATAATTGAACTGGGCTACTGTTCTGTTATAGACACGGCTTGATAGTCCTCTTCCATTAGCATGACTGTGTGTGCTGAACATAATTTGAGAATGTGTGTGTGTGTGTGCGCAGTAGGTGCTCGAATATGCTCACCTGTGTGATGGTTGATAGCCATCTCTCTGCTGTGTGTTCTGACCCAGGTTTACAGTGCGTGACTTCCAGTACAACGAGGAGGAGATGAAGGCAGACAAAGAAGAGATGACGCGCTTGTCCACCGACAAGAAGAAACAGTTTGTACGCCTGCTGCTTACTTCACTAACAATGCTGCTGACTATATAGCTATATATAGTGGAGCTCACCGTGTACAGAAAGGGCTTTGACTTGTTTTTGTTTTCACATTCCTATTGCTGTCATATTTATTGCTCTTGTATTTTAAGTTGAATGGTAAAAATTGATAATATGTTGCTGTCAATTTAGGGGCCTTTAGTACGATGGCTGAAGGTGAATTTCAGTGAGGCCTTCATTGCGTGGATTCACATCAAAGCTCTGCGTGTGTTTGTGGAGTCAGTACTGAGGTGCGATTTCATTAAGATGCAACAAATTATGAACTTTATTGAAGTACAGATGTGCATCCTTTACTGGCAGATCAGTGAAAACAAGATCTCCATTTATGGCCATGTGGTATTTCATAGATATGGGCTGCCAGTCAACTTCCAGGCTATGCTGCTTCAGCCCAATAAGAAGAACATGAAGAAACTGAGAGAGGTGCTGTATGAGCTGTACAAGCACCTGGACAGCAGTGCAGCAATCATAGACGTGAGTCTCAGCAACACTTTTGTTTTAATTACATGTGTTTTTGGCAGAGTTAGATGAAGATTATCAACACTTTATCTGCTTGCTACAAATGTCTCTGAGTACTGTGTTATGCAACATAGTACAACTCCACCACAGATTATAACCTCAAATCTAATTAACCTTTATACTAAAAACACAAACTGTATATAAAAGATGGATGTAGCCACAATGAGGTCAACCGTTTGTTTGTGGAATTGTGTGAAGCCTTGAGTTGAGCATGTTGGTGATATCCATTTTGGTTCTTTGAAACCAGAAGTGACCATATTTGGATGAGAATGCTAGCAAGCTTGTTTAGCAAGATGTATCCGTGGACTATAAGGGTGCAGCACACAGACACAGCTGTTCATTAGGGCTAAAATAGTAATAGAAATAATACTAGAATTTCATCCACCTAAATAAAAAAATCCCCAAAAAACTGGAGCACAGAACTAATGGACATGCTGTTTGGGCTGTTGCTACAACAACCTCTATTATTTGTCAGAGCGTTCTATTACAATGCTTCAAAAGACGCTGATACACCAAACACAGTATCCAGTTCAGTGAAATAGTGGAGATGATGCTCAGCAGTCAGTCAAAGTGGTGACACCTCAAAAAATGCAGTTTTAAGCCTTAAGACAGTTTAGGCCTCACTCACACAGGCCTAGAGAACAGTATGCAACCTTACCGCTGCAACCAACACACTTCAAAAGGCACAGCAATAACCGGTTGCCAAGGGGTCGTTGGATGGTCTCTAGACCCATATGACTGAAGTCTTAAGTCTGTCATGAATCATGAATAGGAAAACTGGGCTATGGAAACAATTTTTTTTAACACAGTGGGGACTGACTCTCTTTTCAGAGTCACCAGAGGAGCTGCAGTATTTCAAGTTTTAGGTCTAGAGATTACTGCTTGGCTACAAGAAATAATTTAAAGTTGAAAAACAATGAGAATATATTGTAGTAATTAAGCTGTGACTAATTTTTACCTTGAAGCAAAGCCAGGCTAACCCCGGGAATATGTGCTGCACCCAAAGGATCCTCAGCTCCCTTTCTCTTTATGTCTTTATCGTAAGAAAAATCAACACGCTGTTGATTGTAGCTTTATTTAAGTGAGAAAAATATATTGTATCGTCGTGTATGGTTGCTGTCATAAAGCATGAAGTTAATAACTCTGATCTCTGCCCACAGGCCTCCATGGACATCCCAGGGCTGAACTTGAGCCAGCAGGAGTACTACCCCTATGTTTACTACAAGATCGATTGCAACCTTCTGGATTTCAAGGTCTAGAAACATTGTCACCATGTGCAGGAGTGTTCTGATGTGACACTTTCACATCCACAAACTTTATTTTTATTCCAGACTTTTTATGTGTGTGTGTGTATTCTGCCTTTCCTGTGTTATCTTCCTGGTACATTCCCAGGTCTGTTAGGAATCAGAGTGCTGTTTAGCGACAATTATTAGGATCCCATAGATTTTAGAGGTAAATCATGACTTCTGTTCTAATGTATTTGAATATAGGCTTTCTTTTCTGTCCTTTTCTGTTTGTACCATACTAAGTAAACAGTTTCTGGGCAGTTGATATTCCCTCATTGCACCAAATTATATGTAAAATAATGTGTTTTTACTCCCTACTCCTGTACCTTACTTTATTAAAAGTAACATGGAAAGGTACACATGGAGGAAGTGGGGATAAAAATCAATGTACGCTAACTGTAGTATTTATTTTAAGCCTCTAAAATCAGTGAATATGTTTGTTCAGTTTTTCAAAGTGACGTGTTTATAGCGCCATGTAAGGAATGCCTGTTTACAAGTATATATTGACCGTTGTTTCTCCTTCCTTCAAGCTATAACCTGTGAAACACTGAAACTGGTCATTTTATGGTACAAAGAAGCAATATGTTTGCTGGTTGTACGCTCCTGAGATTTCTGTATATTAAGCAGTTTGAGAACAATGAATAATGTGTATATGTGCAAATACTGTATTGTCAGTATAATTATAAATTAAACCAGATATTTAAATAAATGTGAAATTAAATACTCTATGAAAGAGGCTTGACTTCGGCTTTTTATCCTGTATCAACCCTCTCAATAAAGTCATGAAAAAGCAGATAAAAGCTGAGTTAAAAGGTTTGAAGTTTGCTCTAGCTCTGTTTTTTTTTTAAGCAGAAAATTTGCACATTTGCAAAGCATTGCTTGGGGACAAATTAATATTTTTACCAAAAATTATATTTTGAGTCATCTTCTCTCCATAGTGCTGCAGGTTTATTCATGCAAATACAATATTTGAGAGCCATTTAAGTGCAAAAGAACCCCAAAGCCTGGAGTCTAAAAGCTTAAAGAAAAGCTGAAACAATGAAAAACTTTCTCTCTAAAATAAAGGTGTGGCTTCAGGTACTGCAAGAATAGTTTTAAGGTTGGATTTTTTTTAAGTATTTCTCCAAAAGATTAAGCTGAGTTTGGAGCTTCTGTCTGATAAGTCACATTTGACAAAAATAAAAAATTCATATTTTATAGATTAGTTTAAGACACTGGCCCTAGGTTGGTTTTTATATACGGTGCTTCATGCATGAATGAAATAAGAGTCAAATAGTCACATTTTCAGCCAACAGCACCTGAAAGTCTTGCAGTGGCTATGAAAGATGCCCAAGGGAAGCAAGCTGCAAAATAGCTATGAAACACACACTAATCAGCGGGGGACACACAAAAACAACCCCATGTCATGCAAAATGACCAGAAGGAAAAAAACATTGCAAAGAGACAGACGTCAAGTATGAAGAGAGGCAAAAGAAAGTGATTCCAGTAACAATGCTGAACAGTATTGGGCGGGTGGGAGGCCTTGTCTTACATGTTTATTCTAAAGTGCATCTTAGATTTATCTTATCGTTTGTCTCTTTTCCCTTTTGTAAGAAACTGAATGTAATTCACATATTTAAAATTTCCTAATAAGCTGCAGCCTGTTATTTATTATCTGTCACCAAACACAATGCAGCCATCATCCAGACCCCCCCCCCAACACACACACACACACACACGCAAACAGTTTTAATGTTAAATTGATCGCATTATTTTTGCTTGTGAACATATTAAAAAGTCATGACTCTGATCCTAATGGAAATCTGCATTACTACCAAACAATGATGGATACACGCCTCCGATTAAAAAAAAAAGTCACAACTTAGCAATCCAAATTGTGCACTTTACGACTTTTAACGACTTCTAATTTATCTCCAAACCCGATCAATAGTCATTTCTTGGAGCCTTACTAAATAGCCCAGCTGGTATCGACTTTTGCTGGCTGTAAATATTTCACTCAGTAAATTACATAAAGAACAGAGAGCGACTCCGTGCTGGTGATGAGGATGCTGGTCGTAGTGATGACGCTGACAGCAGCAGCTGTTGATTTCCCTCGTGGCCAATCAGCAGCCCGTTTAAACTCCGCCCTCTCTGGATGACGCAGGTAGCTCGTGCTGGTCAGCTGGCATTGCTGTTTGAGGAGAGCAGCATCAACCAGCAGCAGCACCGAGCAGCGACCACGTCAGGGCTGATGATGGAGCTTTAGAGCCGGGAAAGAGATGCTGCGGCTGCTGTGACGCAAAGCGAGCCGTGTTTAGCCCGTGCCAGCTTCAGCTACACCTGCCGTGGATGATTATCTCGATGGGTTGTGGAGGGAGTCGGGCGGACGCGATCATCGAGCCGAGGTACCATGAAAGCTGGACAAGAGAAACAGAATCGACATGGCTTACCAACACGGATGTAGAGACCCCTCTTCCAGTAGCAAACAGTAAGAACCTCGATCATCTCTGAAAATGAAAGATCTCCCATTAAAATGGTCAAAATACATTATTTTTGGGTGTCTTATATGATGACAGGGTGCAGCCAGAAGCTAAATAAACATTCATGCCACAACTTGACCATGCTGACATAGCAATAAAAGCCATCTCTACTACCTTGTTTCCATGTTTGAAAGAGAGCCATGTTTCCATACCATCCTGCAGGTAAACCTCTGGAAGCCAACATGAGGGAGAAGAGGATGGTGAACACAGGCACGCAGTGTGGGAAGCAGGCCCTTACCACAAACAGCTCCAACCACCAGAGGAGAGCCAGACGCTCCTTTAGCGATGTAGGTGTCTTTGGTAGCAGGTACTGGCATGTGTGACTCCTAAAAGGGCCTCGCCGTTGCCCACGTGGTGATGTGCAGGATTTGAGCCCCGGCAATGTGACAGACTGAAGCTGCAAAATCAGAATCATCTTCATAATAATTAGCTTATAATGTGTTTACACAGAGTGCACTTGGAGCTGCTTATTCAGCTGGAGCCATCCACATAATGTTCATAAAAGTACTTCACAGCATGTAAAAGCATTATTTGCAGCTTTACAATAACCGTAATGTACAGACGTGGTTTACAAGCCAACAATAAACAAATTTCTCCGCAGCTAAATTTCGCACTCATTAATAATAGCTATTAAAAACATTTGTCTGCATTTTTTTCAGTTATTCCTAACAATTCTGATTGAACGTATTCTAGTGAGAATGTGTTGCATTTGTTTATAAAACATATGAGAAAATCTTAGATCTTCAATCACTCGTGCACGCTGACTCACTTTTGCGTATATATTTATTAAATGACAAAATTTCACTTCATCTGACCTTCACCAGGTATAAAAGTAACGTCCCTTCATTGTCATTTGTACGCTCACTGCCCACTTTATTAGGTACACCTATTCAGCTACTCATTATTGTAACTATCAGGCAAAAACATGTCAGCATAGAGTATCATTGCTGACCATTTCCATCTCTTTATGACCACAATAACTGTGCAAGTCACTGGTGATGTCCATCCTTTTGTATGGGTGTCACAATCTCAATCCAACAAAGACTTTTTGGGATGTGGTGGAAAAGAAGATTCACATTGTGGATGTGTAGCCAACAAATCAGCAGCAACTGTGTGATGCTGTCATGCCAATATGGACCAGAATCGCTGAGAAAAGTTTCCAGCAACTTGTTGACTTTGTGCCACAAAGAATTAATGCAACTCGGAAGGGAACACAGTTACAACACGGTACTAGAAAGGTGTACCTAATAAAGTGGTTGGCGAGTTTACTGTTTACAGGCCTGACAGACAATTAAAAATACAAAGTAATCACTGCTCCTGTAATATAAGTTTCTATCAGCATCAGCACATGGAGATGACTGCACATTCACTTCAGGATTTGATTTCTTTTTTTGATGACTAAGTTGAAAATAATTTTGTTCTTACAAAATTTCAAAAAGATCTGAGAGATGATTCTAGCTTACCAAATTCAATTCTATTAATATATTACTATTATGTATTGTATAGAAAAATTATATTCAGTATCGCTGAAGCACAAACTGATGTGCTTTTTTAAAAATCAATTTAACTTTGCACACATATTGCAGAGCCTCAGTGACTCACCTCTCAATTGGCCATCTTTGCCCACTCGCTGTCTGTCTAGTGTGGTGACATTTAAATGAAGCGGCATTCAAAATCTTTTTACAGCAATCTACTCGTGACTCCAAAAGGAGGTCATCAAAGGAGGCCAGCGCTTTGTCTAAAGATGGGCAGCCCGTCAGTGTCGCCAGCGGCGACGATCCAGAACCTGGAAACGCGTGTGATGAAAGATGAAACTCTGTGAGGAGGAAGATGGCCGCAGCTGGGGGCGCTTCTCCAGAGAATGAGATGGTGATCTGCAGATGTGCGTGGTGGATTTTTTTAAATTAATTAATTTATTTTGCAAGATCCTGGCTGTTGTTCGCAGCGATTTACAACATAAGCACCTGCGTACGTCTCCATCCAAAGACCTGTGGATGCTGCATCTTCGTTGTGCCATTGCAAATGCATGTGTGAAGAAGAGAGTGGGTAACAAGCAAAGTTCACACTTTACACCATGCTTCTCGCCCATGCTTATGGTGCCAGTCAGGGAATGTGTCACTGTGTTCAGCCAATGCGAAGAAGGAAAAAACAGAGACCAGATTGTCCCATATGCACATGATAATTACAATCAGCGTGTTCTGTGTGAGGCCTTCCTAAGAATTTGCTTCAGTTCTTTGTGCAAGTATACTCCTTTTGTTGTGAATGAATACTAGTAGTATGGGAACTTATAACGATGCTGTTTAACCTCAGTCAATGCTGTAAGTAATTTTCATTTAAAAGAACCAGAAGTGCAGTTTAGAAGCTGAGATTTGGAGGCGTGATGCTTGAAGGCTAAAGACTGCCTTTTCCAGCCTTTGCAAGATATACAAACACATCCGCATGTGCCTACAACTAATCCTGATTCAAAGTGCTGTTGTGATCACTTTAAGAGTTTTTTTTTTTTAAGTTTATTGTGTGTTCAACAATTCTACTTTATTCAATGTTATGTTGTAAAATGCACACTTTATATTTAATATTGTAACATGTAATTCTTTGGCTTAATACTGGTCTGCATGTATAGATCGGTGCTATGTTCATTTAAGTCTCTGCCCGAACTTGAGCAAAAGCAAGCCATTTAAATTAAATAAATATGGGAAAAAAAGAAGGGGAAAAAAAGCCTATCCAGCACATGTAAATACAAGCATACTCAGGTGGATATTCAGGATGGGGCATCTGGCAAATCAGATCTACGACCAGCAGATGGTGCTGTTGACCAGCTGAGACGTTACAATCTGAACACCAAGAGGTTTGCAAATATAACCACTTTAAGAAAAGCTCTGACTTACTATGGGCTGTCAGCTTCGCTTGAGAGTGTATGAAGGACAATCTACTGCTCACATAATGCTGGTAAATCCAGACTTTGAATTAACATGGTGTGCATGTGAGAATGGTTGCTTTTTAATGACTTCACCGAGATGATGTAATGAAATGTGTACAGGCCACGCCACACTTGCGATGGCAAAACAAACTTCAACGTGTATGTTTCAAAATTACTTTTTTCTTCTTTGCATTAAAATATTTGCCGGCTTCTTAAGTTATGAAATCCAGGACAAAAAAAAAATGATATGTGCATTTATTTCTCATTACATGAATGAAAAGAAACACCTCGTTTTCTTCCCATGGTGATGAGATTGGAAAAGCATTAATATAGCACTCAGCCACTATAAACGGTTCTTGATTACAAGCAAAAGTTTCAAAACTATTGATGACTATGCTTCTTAATGTAAAATTAGCCTCACTGTTATCATGTGAAATGGTCCCTTTACCTTTCAGAGAGTAAATGTTTTTTCATTTTTTGATGCATTATCATATATATACATTGGTTACATATATGTAACCAATATTTGCAGCCTGCTCTGACAATCGTGGGTGAGTACATTCATTTTATAACAAAGTTTTCTGTCTTGAGCTCTATGAAAAAAAGAGTTTGACAGGCATAAAATATTATTTTTGCACCAACAAGGTGACTCTCTATTTGTATGGTGTGCAGTGTGTCCTTAAAAAATTGAGGCAACTGGACAAGTGGCGGACAAAAGAAGATGTGTCAGACCTAAAAAACTATCTACAGCAGATGAACAATACCTGAAAGTCATGTCCTTAAGAAATAAGAATAAAATCCAGCATAGACCTGAGTCAAGACCTGAGTGATGGCTCAGGTAACTACTGTTCACTGAAGCCTCAGCAGAAATGGTCTCAGTGGAAGAGTGGCTGTCAAGAAGCCATTCTTAAGGAAGGGAAACAGGGAGAAAATGATGAGGTATGCCAAATTACCTAAGAACTGCACTAAAAATCAGTGGCAACAAGTCTGATGGAGTGATTAATCCAAACTGGAAATTGTTGTCAGTATGTGTGGAGGAGGTCGGCAGAGAGGTAAAACAGTGAAAATGCAGTGAAAGAACCATCAGATTTCGATCAGTCATGCAATACGATCTGGAAAGCAGCTGATTGGCAACAGCTTCATTTTTCAGCATGACAATGATCCCAAACACACTCAGTCAGTGCAGTTAAAGCACACCTGGACAGAAAAACACACTATGCAGGATGGAGTCATGGATTGGCCTCCCCAGCCAACATTACTGAAGTGGTGCGGGGTCATCTTGACAGAGAATTGAACAAATGGGTGCCAACATCCAAAGAAGATATTTGAATGTCAAGAAACCTGGAAAACTACTCTTGAAGACTCCTTAAAGAAATCACAAGAAAGCTGCCTGAGAGTTCAGGCTGTGCTAAAGAATAAAGGTGGTCATAAAGCCTGTCATGTATGACTGAATGTTTCAAATAAATCACTGCACCCATTTCCTGTTTTTCCCAGAAAAATATAAAGAAATGAAGGACTTTTGCACAGTACTATACCTGCCAGAATACAGTCCACCACATGGCCTATTTTACCTTTGTGTCACACCTTAAAAACAAAAGCCCAAACCAGGTGAGCTCACTCAGTATGCACAGTATTTTTTGTAATTTTTTGTAATTTTAGTTTATTTTCATTTAATTTTTTTTGTGTGTGTGTGGGGGGGTTAATTTTTTTATTTAAATGATTTAATGTCTAATTAACATGAAAGAGGATTAGGGTCACTAAAAATGGGGCACTGGGAAAAAAAAGAGCAGCCAGAATTCTGACTTTAATCTCAGAATTCGCCTTTGGATTACACACCGGATGCTTAGTGCGTTTAAACCCCGGGAGCTTCCGCCTGCTGATGTCCAGCTAAAGCAGCAGGCGTTAGGACCGCGCGGAGCTCGCTCTCGGTTGGCTGGGGCCCGGTATGAACCGTTGGTGCTCCGCGGCCACATCGACTCTATAGATAACACCTGGCTGACGGAGCATCGTATCATGTCGCTCAGCAGCTCTCGGACTGTTGCCTGACAAACCTGTTAGTTTTTCCTTTATGTTATGCGCTCGGAATGATGTGAGGATGGCCAAACGACCGGGGACTGACGACGGGATGGTGACTTCGCCCACCGTTCTCCGGAATTTCGCCGCCGATTTGAGCATCGGAGACATGAACATGGACTGCGGCGACGGAGCCGAGGAGATTTGCTTGGAAGAAATACTGTCTTTGTACAGCCAGCCGATAAACGAGGAGCAGGCATGGGCAGTGTGTTACCAGTGCTGTCGGACTTTAGCACACAAACACCGGAGGAGAAGCTCCAAGTCTGCCGGTGTCTCATCGGTCGAGTATCCGAGGAGGATCGAGGGACCCGGGAATGTGAGGCTCGGGAGAGACGGCACTGTCAAACTGCACTTTGAAGGCACCGCAGGTAACTACCGAGACCGGGCAGGTGTCGGCATTTGCTTTGTCTGTTAGGAATAACTGCGTAGGTTAAACGAGAAACACTGAATTTCAACACGCAGCCATTAAAAAAAAAAAGAAGCATTTTCCTCCTCATCACAGACAGGCCAAACGAGTGAAGCATCCCTACGAAGAGGCCATATTGTTGTGGCTGCTGCTTCCAGCCATGTGGCGATTTTGTTTACAGGCGCCTTGTTAATAATACATCACAGATCACCGCAGAGCTGCTGGAGGACCTCGAAAGGCCACGAAAGCTTGTGTGATGAATTATTCACGCTTAGCTTTTGTTCTCCTAACAGCGGCTGATATTTACATCGCAAACATGTTCCATGATATTTTTGCTTGATTTAAACGGGTGTGTGAATGCCTCACGATGACTCTCCATCTACACATCGGTCAGAGAGTGAGCAAACACGAACCACGTGACCTATTCAAATTACAGGGCACCTTGGGTCCAGTCCGGTCCCCCCACCACCAGCACCAGCACCAGCACCACAAACAAGGCCAATGATAGATGAGTCATAGCTGCTCTCTGTTGTGATATTTTGGGTGAACTGGGCACCATTTTTGGGGGGTGGGCTGGCCAGGTGTTGGCTGCATTCACCTGAGGGGGGGACATTACACGCAATGGAAATGTAGGCGTGCACACGCGTGTTGACTGTACACAGTGCATCCACTCAGGCTTTTTCTCCACCTTGACTATTTTTATCCAGAGTTCGCATAATTTAGGTGTTCATTGAACTTTTTTCTTTAAGCAAAAATGCCCAAATTTCGCCTGTTTTAATTAATATAAGCACATTTTCACAGTTGCTTGAAATCCTTTGATTTTTGTATTGATTTTAACAAACACTTTGCAAAGATGCCACCAGAGGGGTTTTCACTGTGTTCTGCCAACGTGAGAACTTGATTGATTCTGTGATAAATGTACCTGTCTGACGATATGGATAGGCAGTTATATTAAAGAGCAGTGACTTGGATTGTGTTGTCTAGACATCACCTTTCCCCTAAGATCCAAGACGAAAACAATCAACTTCAATAAGAACCATATAAACAATAAACCAGAAAGCAGCAGACCTCTGTGCACTGAGAACTGTACTTGAACATCTATAGTGCATTTTAGAGCACTTTCTCTATTCAAAGGAGAAACGCTTACTGCAGAACAGCAGCTCAGGTGTGTGGACAAGTGCAGAATGCCTTTTTAACTGCATTCCATTAATATTTCAGAGATGAGGTTGAGCATGCCTGTCTGCATAGCCACATGCTCTCTGAAACCCATTTGAGTTGTTTTAAGAGCCTGTTTTTGAGTTGACCCTTCAGCCCGGCTCTGCCTCCTCCAGGCTAACCTGTAATGCTGCCTTGCTGTGGATCTGACACTCGCAGAAGTGCTGCTTAGCATCTTTGCACTACTAAAAATAGAACAAATGTGTTGATTATGTGTTGATGTGCACTGACTTTAGGACTGCACATCAGTTTGAGATTATGGGGGGAGTGCTCTGCCACTCCTACTCACTAGTGGCTGGAGTATTTTGGTACAGCTTGTACGTGTCCTGATTCCTATTAGGCCCGGTGATGAGAGAGATGTGAGACCTATTAGGCATCCAGCAGCTCAGCAGCGAGTGTATTACACCAGCCTAAAATCAGTGCTTATGCAGCCTGCATGAGTCAGTGACAAGGTGGCGTGAGCTGGCCAGCTCCCAGATCACCAACAATAAGCTCCTGAGCCCCTCGAGTGATATCAGCCTGGATAAAGATTTCAGAGCTGCTGTGGGTGGCTTTCAAAAAAAAAAAACCCCACTTCATTTGCTGCTTTTTATTTTCATGATGCACGGCAAACAGAATCAGACTAATAAGCAGCACCAAGTCAAAGCTTATTTTGGGGTGAATTAAGGCGTGATGAGCACGCTGCAGTCAGATCAGTTCACTCGAAGCGTGAGGAAAGAATGCATCTACTTCCTCTCCTCAGTGAGACTTGATAGGCCAAGCCTGAGCGCTGCATCGGATGAGACACTTGTTTACCTCGGTTTCAGTGATTCATACCAGCAGGAGGTTCTTCTATCCCTTCTAAATTTATTTGACTTGAGGCTAGTGATGGGTGAAGACTTGGCAGCTTAATCAGTGTGTCTATCTGTGAAAACCGCGAAGCCCCTTCCGTTGCACAGCTTGTTTGAATGAAAAGAATAGTTGGGCACTACACACTCCTCTAAATATGTCCGCTGAGATTTACTTGCCCTGCAAGGGCTCTGGCTGAGCCGCCTCTCCTCTGCTGGGACAAACAGAGGGCCCAGTGTTTCCTCAATGAGTGTTTATGGGTAATTGTTAGCTGTAATTTAGTGGCCTGCACAGAATTGTTGTACACTGTGAAACAAATATTTTCCCCTGGATGTCTCGCTAAACAGCAATTCTGTTTTTAATTTGCATACTTTATGAGTTGAAGTATAAATGGCACCAGTGTGCCAGTGTAGAAACATTGCATATCTGGCCAAAGTGTCTCATTTATATGCAATGGCCTAATTTTACTATCTGGACCGCTGTTAAAGTCTGTTACGCTTTCATTCTGTACTTTAACCTATGACCTCACTCGCACTGGTGGTTATCCACAGATCAGCTCACTGTCACTGGTAACGTGATGAGAGCTGAACTTCCTAGTCACATTTTTGGCTTTTTGACCAGTTTTCAAAGTGCATCTGAAATGTGAGAATTTGCTCGTTTCTCCTTCATTTGTATTATAAGTGAAAAAGCTTTTGAATTGTAATGATTTAAAAAAATAATGGTCAGTTAAATATTAACCAAACTCGCCATTATTAGTAGCACAGGCTGAAAATAGCCCTTGCATCAAGGAGATCCTGACTGATGCTGGGATGGGGACTGTAAAATTCAGATATCAACTTATTGGCTGATATCTGTAAGTATGTTGGAATTGTATTGAGATAAGAAAATGTGGATGTTTGGTCACTACTGAGTAATCTTCCACCTTTGATGCAGTGATTTATCAGAAGGTCAGAGCTGAGGTATTGATTTCTTTATTTTTACTTTCCATTTGGAGCAGGGTATCCATGGAAACAATGGGGGGGGGGTGTTTTGATGTCTGTCTTCAGAGTTTGAATGAAAATATTACTACAAGCAGCCCCCAGCGGCTGGTTTTGACATCTCAGTCTGCCTCAGGCGGTGTGCGAGCAATGACTTGAAAGAAAACATAATCATTTATTAACTCGCTCGTTTTCCAGTCTTCTTCAGTGCCGTTGAGTAATCCTGCTCACTCCTCCTGAGCTTCATTTTAATATTTAACACCGTGCGACTTTTCTCTCTGCCTGTTTGCTTTGAGATGCCTTTGGATGATTGTACAGTGCATTCCCATAAATGATTAAGAGGGTGCGTTTTACTTGGTGATTGTTACTACTTGCACACTGAATAACAACCTCATTGTATGAGTGTGAATAACTCTCCTCTCTGCTCTGTCATTACAGATAAATTCCACGCAGCCCCAACGTCATTGGAGGTGAGTTCGCATCAGTTTCGAGCAGCAGTTTTTCCTTTCAGCGATCCCAGGCGAACACGAGGCAATCGTTTACATGTTGAATGCAGTCTTCTCGTTTTGTGACTGTTAATTTGCTTCAACGCAGACAAAACAGTTTCACAATCTGTTATTACTGATGCCATTAGTGAGGAACGACACCACAAATGGGCTGGTGTGGCAGCTGTGGCGCAATATCGTTCACTCTGGCCCTGAGAGGGGAAAAAGAAAACACGTGTGAGCTCAAGCAGATATTAAGCATTAGTCAGTTTTCACTTTACAAACTGGGAGAAATGTTTGAGCTGTAAAAATGGCCCTTCTCAGCAGAAGCCTATCAGCTGCTGGCTGCATAAATGGGTCAAAAAATGACATCCTTTCCAGTGCATCACAGCCAGACCCTGTGATGCGCCAAACATGAGGGAGTGGGTGGGAAACGGTGCAAATGGCCATATTTACTTTGATTTGTTATTGTGAGTGTGTGTGCGTGCTGCACTTAAATGCAGAGGAGCATTTAATAGCGCTGCTATTCATTAGTGCGTTATTTTATTTTTAGCTCTCATAACCTCAAACATTATCAGCAAAACTACATTAAAAGAACATGTGGCCAGTGTGTGTGTGTGTGTGTTTGCCCAGCAAGAGGTGCTGTATAATGTTGGGAGGAGAAGTCTTCGTTGTGTGTGTACACAGAGGACACTGTGTGTAATTAGTGCATCAGGTCTGAGCGGTTCATGTTTGTCTTGCAGTTCATGTGATCCCAGATATGCACAGTATGTGTCTGTTTCAACACGGCAAAGTTTAGAATAAAAATTCTCTCCATCAGCTGACGATCACGGCTGAAGCTGAACTGTGGAAATGCCTTTTCCTTTGCTAGTTCACGCTTCTGCCATCGTGCTTGATTGGTTCCTATGAATAAGCTGTGAGGGTGTGTTTGCCTTGTTTTTTTTTTTCCCTCAGCGATAACATCTTGCATAATGGCTGTTATTACTAAGTTTATCAAATAGCGTGACAGTTCCACAGCATCAACAGTGTGTGCGGTTATCTAAATCTAACTAGAACACTCGGAGCACCTTCTGCAGATCCCAGTGCCTCTCTGAGAGTGATCCAGATCGGATTCAAAAACAGTGAGGGATTTCTTCTCATCGAGCTTCAAGGAAATTTCCTTTGCGCTAAAAAATAAATTCCTAACATAAAATAAATTCCCGCTGTATCACGCAATAGGAAACAAAGTCCTGCATCCATCCTCTCAAGGAAATCCACAACCCAATTTTTTTTTTTTTTTTTTTTTTTTTGGGGGGGTATTCTTCTTTTTCTCACCAATTTTTTTGAAACTTCATATT
>VUQK01000682.1:0-18837 GCA_015106715.1 Bujurquina vittata | reverse complement strand
CTCAGGCTAGATCAGCTTCTAAAGAGCATTAGATCTTCCACTGAGCGCTGGTTAGTTTAGACTGAGCTCTGGTTAATTTGAGCTGAGCTCTGGTTAGTTTAGACTGTGCTCTGGTTACTTTGAGCTGAGCTCTAGTTAGTTTGGGCTGAGCTCTGGTTAGTTTAAGCTGAGCTCTGGTTAGTTTGAGCTGAGCTCTGGTTAGTTTGAGGTGAGCTCTGGTTACTTTGAGCTGAGCTCTGGTTAGTTTAGTCTGAGCTCTGGTTACTTTGAGCTGAACTCTGGTTAGTTTAGTCTGAGCTCTGGTTAGTTTGGGCTGAGCTCTGGTTAGTTTAGTCCGAGCTCTGGTTAGTTTGGGATGAGCTCTGGTTAGTTTAGTCTGAGCTCTGGTTACTTTGAGCTGAGCTCTGGTTAGTTTAATCTGAGCTCTGGTTACTTTGAGCTGAGCTCTGGTTAGTTTAGTCTGAGCTCTGGTTAGTTTGAGCTGAGCTCTGGTTAGTTTAGTCTGAGCTCTGGTTATTTTGAGCTGAGCTCTGGTTAGTTTAGTCTGAGCTCTAGTTAGTTTGAGTTGAGCGCTGGTTAGTTTAGTCTGAGCTCTGGTTAGTTTGAGCTGAGCTCTGGTTAGTTTAGTGAGGTTCGACAGCTGTGGCGTGCGCGTGTCATTAAACCTTGTTTAAATTGCTGTGATGGACCCGTGTGTTGATTCTCTTCCTGTTTGATTGCAGATCTCCGACGATGAGGAGAGGATGTCTGTGGGGAGTCGCGGCAGCCTCAGGGTGAGTCTCACATCGCTGCATTTTAACCAGAGAAGAAGAGTTCACTCCACAAACCCAGCAGCCACGGCTACAGGGTCTGACTCTCTGACCTCACTTCCTGTGTTTGTGTGTAGATCAGTAGGTGATCAGAGGGTAGCAGTGAAGTCTGATCAAACTCATTATTGATCCAGCTGCTGATTCCGATCCGTCTGAACGCTGAAGTTTCTCTGGTCGTTAATGAGTTTGATCATTTTTCTGATTGATTTGTGCATCCTGATAAACTGACGAACGACTGACGCCACCAACACTTTTCTCTCCTCTTTCCTTCCCTCTCTGCCTCCTCACCTCCTTCATGCTCCTCATTTTCCTTCGTTACTTCCTTCTTTGCACCTATCTTTTCTCCTTCCTTCCTTTCCTTCCCTCCGGTCCATCCTTCTTTCTCAACACTTTTTCTTTTTCTTCTGCATCCTTCCCTCCTCTGTCTTCCTGCTTCCTCTCCACCCTCCTCCTCCTCCTCCTCCCTGTGCAGCCTTCGGACTACAGCGGGTTTCTGGGTTCTGGTTCTCGGGCCTCCTCCAGGGCCAGTTCAGCTCGGGCGAGCCCAGTGGTGAGCTCTCCCCTCTGGATGCCTGACTCTGTGGCTCCCCCTGCTGGCTGCTTGCAGCCTCACTGATGTTTACACTGAGAATCAATCAGTCTCATCAATAACTCAATGTGTCTGTGTTCAGGTGGAGGAGAGGACCGACAGAGACTTCCTCGATAAAGTGAGCCCACTTTTATTTTGTAGTTTTAACACAAATAGATTTTATATTTGTAATTCTAAATTAGTTTAAGTCATATTTCTTTTAGTGTTTACTAATTAACCAAAATCCAGATTTCAATGCGAGTGCTTGTTTTCTTGTTGAAGTGCAATAAAGTTTTAATAAAGCTGAAGTAAATCTGCGATGGTCTTCCTGTCAGGGTTCGAGGACGGCGTCGACGCTGTCAGCGGCCACGCTGGCCTCGCTGGGCGGAGCCTCGTCGCGCAGAGGAAGCTGTGACACGTCGTTCTCCGTAGAAACCGAAGCGTCTATCAGAGACATGAAGGTGAGCTTCCTAAACTGCTCTTAATCCCACAATAATAAATACGTGAATGAGTTCGGAGGACGCTGTCATAAACAGATTAAACAGTAAACGTTTTTGTGGCTGCAGGACTCCCTGGCGGAGGCGGAGGAGAAGTACCGTAAAGCGATGGTTTCTAACGCTCAGCTGCACAACGAGAAGACGACTCTGATGTATCAGGTGGAGACGCTGCGGGAGGAGCTCAGCGACATGGAGGAGCTGCTGTGGGAGTCGCGGCGCCGCTGCGACGACGCCCACAAGGTCACATGACCCACTGAGTCGACGTTTACGGCTGATATAAATCCAATCAGCCTCCCTCACTTCTGTGGTTTAACGCAGAAATCAGCTGATCCTTCACAGCAGCTCAGTCAGCCTCAGGTCTGAACTCTGACCTCAGGTCTGAAGTCCTGCAGCTCAAACAGCTTTGAAATTACACTTTTGTCCATGTTTCTTACTTATTTCTCTACGTTTTGTAATCCACCCCTGCTGTGTTGAGGCTGTGAGGTCCCGTTTACACACAAACGGCGTTGTTTTTCAGCCTCCCGTCTACACGGAGACGTTTCAGAAACGTTCACACAAGGACACTTGAAACGATGAAAACGATGTAGTTCCCATTGCCAGGCCACAAGGTGGCGGTGTTTTTTGCAAATTATGTTTACGCAACATGTGCATGCGTGGAGGGACTCAGCAGGATGCGCTGCAAAGATTTGTTCATTATTTACAAAAAGCCAGTGTGAGAGGCTTTGTGGAGTGGCTGAGGTTGGATTGCTGCTGCACTCAACACTCAATAATAAAACGGCAAAAACACAAGAAAAGATCGACTGTGAATCGCGCTACTCAGAGTTCGCTGAAGCACTCGTGAATGCTAATCCTAACGACTGTTGTTCATCTATTAGCGTATGCGCGGAAAACCGTGGTGGTCGCAACCATAGTGCACATGTGCGAGGTCCCCCAGTTCCAACCGTTTACATGAAGATGGAGGCCGGTGCGTTTCTGAAACGCTCCACTCTGGACCCCGTTTCAGAAACGTTCTCGTGTAAACGGGAGGCCGAAACACATCGAAACGACACCGTAAACGGGGCCTAAAGCAGAGAAAAAAGCCCAGATTGATGATGGTGCTGGGACAGCCGCTCCTGAATGCTTCGCCCTCAGGAATAATCTTTTTCCAGAACGACGGACTTCAGGTGTGACCTCTGAGCTGCTGAGGAGACTCTGATCTTTATGACCTACAGGAACCCTGAGATCTAAAAGAGGCCGTGCTTTCGTTTTACCACGACTGTAATGATCTTAACCACAGAGTTTAAGAGAATATCACAGTTGTTGTTTATTTGTGTGTCTGTGTGTGTTCTCAGGAGTGGGAGCGTGAGCGTCAGGCTCACAGTTTGCTGCAGTTTCACTTCAAAGACATGAAAGAAAGTCTAAGACAGACCGAGGAGCTGCTCACGGTCAGTTACCACACACACACGCACACACACACGCGCACACACACACACACACACATATTAGATCAGCTGTAGTTCCAGTGGTGACCAGCTGGTGGCGCCAAGTGTACCGCACGGATACCAAATAGAGTCATTTGTTATGTTGGAAACGCTGCGGAGGAGGCGGAGCTCAGAACTACAAAGAGGAAAACTAAAATAAATCCAGAAGTCGTCATGGGGAATGTGAGGCAGCCAAAAGGCCGGACAAGTTCGGAGCGCTGGTTAAGACTCGGAGTTGATCTTAGGACAGAAATGAACTTTTAATTTATTTCATATTAATCTGGGAGATATTAGAGGGAAATCTGTGTGATGGGTCACTGATTGCCTTTACCATTAGCTGTATCCAATTATTCTCCTTTTAACATCAAACAGCACCTGCTTTGCCTGCGCTTTCATGCGATGCCACTAGATGGCAGCAGAGGCTTTGGTACGTTCCAAACAAAAATATTGGATTTGATGCAGTCAAGGAAAGCAATGCATCAGCAGCTGTTATTAATAAAGCTCCTGAAAGCATCCCGAGTGAGCAAACTGCACCAAAACATTTTGTTACACAAAAATATTCCGGTTTCTAAATATTAGACAGATTACTGCCAAAGCAGGAACCTTAGCTTTGGGCACTGTTTTAAAAATGTCAGTGCTCAGTGGTACAGTATTGATTAGGCACTGTTGGTTTTAAAGTGTGCATGAAAAGAGGCACGTGATGGAGAATGACATCAGCCGCTGCAAATACATCCCTGAGTCCACTCATTAGCATCAGTAATGCATGTGGCAGATCACTGCCCAGCACATATTCACAAATAGATGCTTATAACATCACATATTTAGCTCAAAATCTAAGAGGGCTCATCGGGGAACCCGAGTTCCTCCTACGATCCTCTGCACTGTTGTTCTGTGTTCATTAAACACTGAAGTTCCTCAAATTACACTCACGAGCTGGTGTCGAGGGGAAGACCTTCAGCGGGTCGCTGTTGAACAGCGTGACCAACTGGACAGTTTTTGTGGTCTCAGGCTCGGTCCAGCGGGGTCAGTGGTGTCTGGTTCTGATCAAGCTTTAGAGCGTTAGCTATTCAGGCCAAAGAGAACACAGGGCCCGTGGTGGAGGAGTACCTGGGCGTCCACATGGACAATGGGAGCCAGCAGACACCAGCCTGTGCAGTCTGAGCCGACCTTCCTGATGGCTTCAAACTGTCATGTTGATGTGGATGCCCGGGTTCATGCACTCCTCCACAGCACCAGCATAGACACGGCTCCTGCAGCTGTCGCCATCTCTCCGGTCTCATTCCCATTCGGAAGCAGGTGATGTTTCCAGAGCGCGTCCACGAGACTCCAGCATCTCTTTATGTGGACTGGTGCTAGCTCACGCTAGCTCTAAACCGCTGTTTCTAACTGCTCTTCTTCCGCCTTCTGCTCATCTTTACTAACCTTTACTAATTTCTACTGGCCTCTACTCTTCTGCCTGCTTGGGTCTGCGGCGAACAGGAAGTGGCTGACCTGCGTCTGAAGAGCAGCAGCTACTGTCAGGAGGTTTCTGACCTGCAGGAGGCACTGCAGTGGAAAGACAAGAAGATCGCGGTACGATTCATATGAAGTCTGCAGCTTCACCACTTCTTTTCTCACTTCTGTTCTTCACTAACTCCTTCCTTCCTAACTTCTTTCCTTCCTTCCTCACTCTCTGTGGCGCTCAGGCGTTGGAGCGGCAGAGAGAAATCTCCGACATTGTTCACTTGGAGCGCGACCGGCTCAGAGACGAGGTGGCTCGGCAGCGAGATTTACTGAAGGTATCAAACGATGAAGAGGAGGAGGAAGAGCTCAGTGTTGACGGACACATCAAGAGGAGAGCGTCTGATTCAGTCACTTTATTATTTTAAAACTAACGACACACAGCAGCATTCTGAAAAAAACGGTTTGAAAAGACTTGATTTCTGGAATTGCAACTTTATCAAATGAAACACGATCCTTATAAACGGCTTAAGACAAATATGAACCTGCTTTTCCTATAACCGATTCTGTGGATTCGCTTCTTCAGCTTCACTTTTGGAAGCTTCATTTTCAGCTTGTTTTTGTGAAACTGCTCGTCCACTCATTTAAAACACATTTCAATCCATAAAACTTCAGCCTTTTCCAACAGGAAGTTGTGAGGATTATTCCAAATTTATCTTATTAAAATTTAAATGGGTTTTTATGAAATTGAAATATGTTAGGCATTACAGCATGAAAAACTATAATAGCAGAAATGATTTGGTAAAATTAAAAAAACTTTCTCTTAAATTGCAGATCAGATTTCAACTTAGGTAAAATAGGTAATTTTGTGTAAAGTTATAATGTTTTCAAAATTGCAGCATGCTCCTTTAAATAAAGCTGCAGCTTCACTTTGAAACCTTATTTTTCTTCAGCTTATTCTCACTGTCCTTTAACCACTTCACTTTATACTTTGGAAAACTGTAACTTTATTTTGGGAATCTGGAGCTCGTTCCTTTGAATGTTTTTTTTTTTCCATAAGAGAGCATTTTCACATCATTTTTTCTCTCAAAATCTGAGCTTTTCTTTTTTAAACACACCCATTTAAACTGACCTAATTACATTTTTGTAAATTTCAGAATTACAAGTAAAATTACAAGTGACTTTCGAGGTATCCATTTTATGAAAATATGACTATCTTAATCTTAAAATTGTTCTCCTAAATTTCCTAAAAACGAATCAAATTCTTACACGTGACTTTAATGTGAACATCTGTGCAGCTGTTTTCCTGTTCAATCCAAACTGGTATTGATCACACTGCTGACTGACCCAACAGAAACATGGTGTGGTCATCTCTCCTGACGTCACCACCAATGGGGATGCAGAACTGGGCGGGGCCGAGGATGATGTAAGCGCAGAGTCTGCCTCCCGATTGGCTCGGGAGTTTCCTCATGGCGGCAGGGACAACATGCTCGGTAGGACCTGAACAAAGCCGTGGTTTTAAAATGGACGTGCAATAATACGAGCTGTGTGTTAACACGGTGATGCTTGAACTGATTTTAGAAGTAAAGACGAGAAAGGAGATGAAATTTTGACTTAAGATACTGAATCACTGCTCACTAATTTTCTTGGCTTGTTCGTCTTGTAAAACTCAGAGAATATCTTAAACAGAAAATATCTCCTAAACCCATATTCTATTAGTTTTTCTAAGATTCAAAGCAAAACTAGATATTTTGTCATAAAGTAGGTGCAGTTAGTCAAACTGTTGTAAAATTTTCACTTCCCGTTTTATTTTAGATTCATCTCCTTTGACTTTCCTAATCGAAGGACAGCAGGCTTTATTTCAAGGCTTTTTAGCAAATCAGTTTGTTGCATGATGTGCATGTCTGAATGAATCTAACAAACGTACTCAGTTTAATCCTTGTTTAACCTTGATTAAAAAAAAAAATTCTAATGATTTCAATCGCTTCAGCGTTGTCTGGATTTTTAAAATCAACTCATCTGCATCGTTCTGCGGAAGATTAATTCAAGAATCCACCTTTAATCCGCCTTCCTGCATCTCGAGTCAGTTAATTCTCTTCTTCCTCAGTTAATTTGTGTTTTACATCCCTAAAAGTCAGCTGTGTTTGCTCCTCCAATGTCTTCTACTGGTCTTTCAGGCAAAACTCAAGAGTGGGTGACAAAGGAAGGCAGCAAATCACCTCAAGACAAGAAAACCAACTCCTGGGGGGTTTTTAAACGGTCAAAGTCACTGAACGACATTTCCAGCATCAACCAAAGCAAAATGGATAATCAGCCCGGAGAACAACGAACCGCATCTGGCAAACATCCAGCCAGAAACAATGCTGCAAGAACCACACAACCAAGAACAAAGAGGATCAAGAAACTTGAGGGCAGGCAGGACAGACGTCTTCTTGGAAACAAAGGAATTAAAGGACACCAGAATACAGAAGGGCCAGGAGCTGCTGCTCAGATATACGAGCCAGGACTTCATTGTTCTTTACAAACCACAAACAAACCTGAAAATGGGCTTCAGCTGCTTTCAGCAGCAAACCAGGATGCAGTGAAAATGGCACACTCCTTTAGTGAACAGATCAGCGAAACTCAGTCAAACTCAGGAAAATGCACCGAGGTGGTTTCACCTGTCCTCAAATCAAAACTCGTTCAACATCATTCTCCTGAAGATGGCATCCAGGATAACCTGAGCGCATCAAGTCTAAAATGCCATGTTTCTGGTAGTAAGAGTGATCAGGCACATCGACTGGACAAAGATGCATCTCATGAAAGGCCTGGATCATCGACGGAACTTGAAGACCAGAGGATTCGTAAACCAGGTGAACAAACTTCATCTGAATGTGAACAACATAAGATTCAAGCATCAAAACCATTTGCACCGCTGGACATCAGGGCTGGTTTGGAAAAGATGACTCAGCACCAAGAATTTGCTGGAAATCAGGTTTCTGTAGCTGAAATCTCAAGAATACTCTCAGAAATCCTGGTATCTCTTCAACGGTGGACTTCAGATGTGGAGAACATATTAGAGAGCAAGTCTTTAAAGTCAAGTCAGCACAACAAAGAACAAACTGGCCACGTGATGAATCCTACACTTAGTCTGCCTGGACCTTCAGCCCCACCGAGAGACCATTCGGCTTCAAGAATGTTGGAAGTAACCTCCACAAATAAACTTCATGCAGATATTCCAGGTCATCGGATGATGGCTGACCGACAAGCACACCGGTTCATGTCCAAAACACATGAGATGGAAGTGTTGTATCAGCAGGAGTTCCTCCAGACAAATCAGGCTGGAGGAACTCCTGCTGATACAACTGTAATAGGCTGCCCCGAGCCGCTGGTTTTTATCGACTCCTACTTCGCCAAACCTGAAGAGGCCACAGCAAAGGTGTCCGGGTCAAATCTGGGTTTGTCAACAAGTTCAAACAGACTCAAAAGTCAAAGCTGTGATGTAATGTCTGTCAAATATTCAAAGGAGCTGAAAGCATGCCAGTCTACTTCAAAGGTCCAGAACGTTCTGGAAGACTCCCCTGAAGAAATAGAAATCCTGTCAGAATTGCCAATAATGAGGCTTCAAGAAGGAAGAGGCCGAATTAAGAGGTTGGCAAGGTCAAGTGGAAATACTCAGAAGGCGGTGTCAGTCAGCTACATGGACAGCTGTGAGGAGGTCAGGGAGGGGCAGAACAATCGTCCCAGAGCGACGGAGGCTGTTTCGAGCAGAGTGAAAGTCCAAAGAGAACAGACGGAGTCCTGTTCGGACAGCAGGAAAGATAAAAAATCTGAGTGCAATATTTCCTAGAATGGCCACATGAGTGACAGAAATGATCATTTTTGCACAAATTTAACCGCAATGTTGGAAGTTCCGAGTCGATGTTAAGCATCTGTACTGTCATTATAGATTCAACGTGATCAAATAAATAAAATGAACACTTAAATCATTCACCTCTAATTTGGTTCAGGTCTTTATGAGCTGACTGCTTTAAAATTGTTTTCTTGACAGTTAAACACCGTGCAGGGGTAAGCAGCTGTAAAACTGATTTATAAATGATATTTTAGAGTGTCTAACTGTTCTTCTTTTATCTATTGAGAGGAAATTTTACAAGTTGGATATCTCACTTTATTTTAATTCAGTTCTTATTTTTGAGTAAATCTACAGTTTTGTTTTTTCTAACAATTTAAATGAATTTTGAATCTAGAGTTGTAACTATCAGCTGAAATTAACTGTTTATTTCTCTCTTATCAGGTTGATGATGTTTTAAGTGAATGCAAATGTAGCAGTTTGGGAAGAATATTTGTGTGTATTTTAAAATTTAATATTGGCCACCATGAAAGTTCCATTAAGTGATTTTTTGTTTCTTCAACTAGAGGTAACGGATGGGTGCAAATTGGTGTTCAGGGCACCCGAAAAGCTCTCATCTTTTTGCGATGGGATTTTATTCTCAATCTTTTTGTGTTAAATTCATTTAAATCTGATTTAAAATTCAGTTTGTGGCCACTTGGGAGAAGCAGCCTGGCCCAGAATCACCATTTTGAATTGTGGCATCCCTCAGGGATCTCTCTTTGGTCCTTTTTAAATTTTCTGTTGGGGTTCAACTGCTTATATACTGTTGACACAACACGTGGAAGGTGTGTTCCAACAATCAAAGCTTTATAAAAAAGTTCACTTAATGGATCTTTTGAAGTTTTGAGGTCCACATACAGGATTTTTAATCATTCCTATCTTCATATAATGCATCATTCTTAAGACTATGTAAGCATTCAGGCCAGAATAATGTGACTATATCCTGGACTTTATGTTTCAGAGCTTCGGCTGAAAAAACTTTTTGAAGAAAGGGAGAGTTTACAGGACCAGGTGAGTGTGCTGTGCTCTAATGTGGACCTCATGTTAGTCATTCAGAGATGTATTTAGGTTGCATCCAAATGGGTGACCGCGTCTGAAATGTGCTTCCGAATGGGTGAACAGGTGAAGCTGCTGCAGTCTGAGCTGGATCAGAGACAGAAGACTGTCACAGATGGAGTCCAGAACCCGGAGGAGCACGGGCTGGAGAACGGGATGGACTCTCACCTGCTAGAGCTGCAGAGTGAGTCCTCACCTTCCTCATCTACCACCTTTCATGGATCTTTGCGCCAACATTCTGCTTCTCCTCATTTCCATCCTTTCTGTGAATGTTTTCTTCTGAGATTTAATTTGGATTTTCTTTTTGAAAAATACATTTTTCTAATGGTTTGTTTTCTTTGTTCTTCTGATTTTTTTTTCCTGCAGGAGAGGCCAACAGACAAATCAGTGACCTCAAGTTCAAATTAGTTAAATCTGAACAGGAAGTCACCGCTCTGGAACAAAACGTGAGTACAGCCTCTGTTTTCCATCATGATTTATTCTCATGCCATAAATATTCACGCTTTGGTATCTGTATTTAATAAGCTGTCTGTTCACGTGGCTGTTTCTGCGTTCAGGTGATCCGTCTGGAGGGCCAGGTAAGTCGCTACAAAGTGGCGTCAGAGAACTCGGAGAAGATCGAAGATGAACTGAAGGTTGAGAAAAGAAAGCTGCTGAGAGAGGTGAGAGCGCCGCCTTCTGCCTGGGCGACAACTTTCCGTACTTGGTCTTTCCTGAAATCTTTGTTTTGTGGACAATTTTAAATAGTTAATCGTTATTTCCACGCTTCCCGTCTGCCCGCAGCTCCGCTCGGCTCTGGACCGGATCACCGAGCTGGAGGCCAGTAACAGCCACCTGTCCAAGCGCCTGGAGAAGATGAAAGCTAACCGTAACGCCCTGCTGGCCCAGCAGTGACGAACCCTTCATCACGTCTTCATCTCCACTTTGACGGAGACAATCAGACCTGTGGCAGCACTTGATTTTACTTTGCATGAGCACCAGACGGGTGGAGTTGGCTGAGGCAGCGAAAACAAACCAAAATCAGAATCTGTGAATATGAAATGTGATCTGTAATGTAGCGCTGTGAACACAGCTGCCATCCACACTCATGGCAGGATTTACCACACCGGACTTCAGACTGCAGCATCGGTAACGTTTGTCCATCTATCGAGCATCAGAGGGAAAAAAAAACATGGAGCAGATCGAGTCAGGAGACCCAAAAACCTCCACTGCATCAAGTCAGAGTATTTTGGTTCCACATGGCTTCACTCTCATAGGTTGGGTTTTGATGGTCAGCATGTTAGTTCTCCACTCACAGTCTTCATGGCAGCAGAAGCTAGGAACCTCTGCCTCCACTGAAGGGATCTTCAGTGGAACCATGTGTAGAAGCTTTACAGTCCATCCTCTGTGGACATGTCACTCCATAATTATAGAGTTTTCCCACAAGATAAATAAAAAAGAAGCATTTTATGTGGCTATCGATCCATTTTTAATGGTTATTATTTAGCCACCAGCCTCACGATGCTTTAATCAGTGCAAACAGGCAGAACCATGCTGCCTGTATATTGTGCTTGCTTAGGCTGGAGTTTGAGCGTTTTCACTCACATGGACGTATAAAAAGCCGTGGCTTTTTGAAAAATGTTCATTTGCTGGAGAAATGGAGTGATAGCGAGATCTGAGGGACAACCCAAATCCATTCACGTGGCATGACTGCAGCAGGCGGTCAAACAAAATGATCAGTTTTTATTAGTTTATTAGCGGGTACAACAGCCGTGGCTGTTATTTGTCTCAGTGTGGTCCTGGTACTCCTTTCTATCACACGGGCTGCAGACTTAACTAAACCGACCATTTCTCTGTGAATTTTTTCCCTTCTGATGCTCCTAATCTGCATTAAAACTACCAGAGCTGCAGTCCCGGTGTCCCGGTGTGGGTAAACACCGCCCACCTGGCCCTCCAGGTGCATTAAATCAAACTCTACATCTGCCTCATTGCAATCCATCTGTGTGAAGTGTGGCACTACCTCCTCTCCAACACTCGGGGCGCAGTTTCCCTCAGAGACTTGAGAGATTGACAGAAATTATTTTTTTTATTTTGTTGGTGAGGGATTTCGTCTTTTCTGTTTTCAGGTGGAGCCAAACCCCTTGGTAGAGGGTGTTTGTCATATTTTGAGTCTGATATTATTTGGGGGGGGGGGGGCACTGATGGACCCAGACAGCAGCATAGATGTAAACGATCATTGAGATGATGCTCGATTAGCTTTTAATCCGACCAGATTAACGCTGATCCTGTTAATCCTGAATCACTTCACCAGCAGTGCCCAGCCCCGCCCACTCTGCTTTATTTGTGTAACCAGGTAACAGGAGGGTCACAGTGGATTTTGGGACTTTTCTCGGCACTTGGGATGTAAAATCACCAGCTTGTAAATGTAATTAATCAATGAATGAATCGAAGAGTTTGAATCATCGATCCAGGGCGAGTTTTTCGGAGGCAGCGCCAGCGTTTGTCTCTCTGGGTGTTGAAGGACGTGTGGATGCAACTCTTCACGTCTTAACCTGATAATCAATAAATCTGAGGTTTTTGTGAATGTACGGGTCGCTACCTGCTGAGCAGAAATCATCAATGCAAGCTGATCCTGATCACTCTGTGTGCAATATTTCCGCTCATGTTTGGGGAAACTTTCATCTATTTTATTCTATCGGCTATCCTGTTGATTAGGATGAGGGGTATCAATATATCAGTGGGTTTTATTGGTTTTACTGATCAGTGTGACGGCTGTTTGAAGCATTCAATTAAACTCCTGAAGCATCTCAGTGTGTTTGTGGTTCCTCTGAATGAATACAAGTCTCAGAAAAACACCAAGGTTCACTTGCTGTTGGTATTTTTCTCCGCTCGGTCTGAAATGTCCCAGTGAATTGTGTTTTTTTTTGGTACAAAATCTTTTTTGAATAATTTGTAAACCCACATGTAGTAAATATTTTCCTTATCATGGTGTTCATTCCCCCGTTTGACACATGAGAAACTCCATGTGTCGTCATTGCTGCATGTTTCTACAATGATTTTGGCAGGATTGGTTTGTTTTCTGGTCAACGATAAATATTATCTTGGGAAACTTTGGCACCCTTTTTCTTCCATAAGTTTTTTTTTTCATGCTCTGGTGCTGTGCAGCTCTCAGCACTTCCTGATCTAAGTGTGTGTGTGTGTGTGCGTGAATAGTACACATCAGTTTCAGTTTGTGTTGCAGCCCTCGTAGCCGTCTCATCTGCATTGTGATTCCTTTCTGAAACTGAATCTTTACCACTCGTGTGTGCCACTCAATTGTAAACCGCAGTCTTTTGTGGCCGTTAGATAGTTCAAGTAGACTCAATATCAAATCCTTATGATTGAGAGGCTTCCCAGTGGAGGTTCTGCAAACACATGGACCGTAGAGGATGCATGCTTACTGTCAGTGTAAATTGTAATCTTTGTGTTCTTTGCCCATTTGCAAGCTTCTGTTAGGGCTATTAATTCTGCAGCTTGTGCAGAGTAATGCCCTGGCAACCTTTTTGCTATTATGACTTCAGTGAGCGTATCCACTTGCATTTGTGCCATCAGGATTCTTTTTACAGGATCCATCTCCAAATAAGCTTACATCTGAGTCTGCTAGCGCAGTTTCTGTCATGTCAGGACTTTGCTACGATCTCAAGGCAGTTATGAGGCTCTCTGCCTGTGCGGGAACTATTGTTGCAGAATTTAAAACCGTGTAGCGTCCAGTTGTGATGTGAGGTTGTGAAAGCAGCGCAGCCATATATGACAAATCACTTTGTAATAGCAGCACATCAACGGCGTGAGGAACAAGCAGTTTGAATGGGTCAAACGACCCCTGCAGAGGAAGTGACTGCGAGTGTTGCAGCTGCTACTGCCTGTACACAGGAAGGTGTTGCCATAGCAACCAGGTCAGGTTCCTTAGCGTGAAAAGCCACAGGCCTGTTTTAGTCACCATGTTTCAGGGAGAGGTCGGAGGTCATGAACCCGTTTTTGCAATCCACAGTCTGAGTGAAGACTTGCTCATAATTTGGCAGCGTGAGCACAGAAGAGCTTGCAATTAGTTGTTTTCCCTCTTTCCTGTGTCCATTTGACTGGACCCATGGCAGCTAGATTTTCTTCATAAATCATTTCAGTTGGTGGTTAAGGGGTTTGGGGGCTGCAACATAGCTGCTTTTCTGTTCTCATCAACTTCTCTGCCATCTTTAGAGAGCGTGTCCCAAATACTTCACCTTGGGCTTCCAGAGCTGAAGTTTGTTCTTGCTAACCTTGTGACCTTGATCTGCCAAGAACTGTAGCAAAGCCAAGGTGCCAGTTTGACACTTTTTTTTTTTTTAGAAGCCACTAAAATGTCATCAACGTACAACAGAAGCTGGCTGCCTGCTGGAGGATTTAATTTGGCAAGGTTAGCAAATATTGCGTGTTAAAATATTGTGGGAGACTCGCAGAATCCTTCTGATAATCTTGTAAAGGTCAATCTTTGACCTTAATAGGTAAATGCAAACCAAAATTGAGAATCTGCATGTATTGGGATGGAGAAGAATGCATTTGCTAGATCTATAACTGAGAACCACTGGCTTTCTGGGTCCAAGTCATTCAAAAAAGTGTGGCATTTCCCACATCAGCTGCACCTGTAGGCCAGAGGCTTTCAGCCAAGTGTTGTAATGCAAACTCTTCTTCTTCTGTTAGGAGCAGAAGTTGCTTTACGTCTGGTCAGTTTGCACTCCCAGACAGATGCACCCCCTTATTTGCTACTGTGACCCAGTTTAGTCCCATCCTCCACACTTTGAGTGAGCAGCTATAGTCCACCTCTGGGACAAGGCTTCCAGTCACTGGTCTCTAACACTCAAGTGACCATTTTCCCCAAATCCTTTCCATTGATCTGATTTTATTTTTGGCAGTAAAACATGAGGAGACACTCTGTCGATACAGTGTGTCATCTTTTGGATCAAGCTTACAGGCTACTGCGATCCGGCCGTTTGAGGTCAGAACAGTTATACACACACAGGAACTTTGTTTTTTAAAGAACCGATTTTCCTATTTTGAGTTGGGTCCTGTAGACCTCAACTCAAAATTCTGTCATACAGTCACCGTCTGCTTCCCCTTTCTCTCTGACTTTTTTACAGAGCAGCTGACACACACTACGAGGACCTGTTTTAATCAGTTCCAGGCTGTAGTGTGGTTCTGATTTATTCTGGAGAACAAAACAGTTTTCTGACACAGGAGGCAGCTGAGCCTTCATTCCCCCTTCTGTGGGGACTCTGGCTGTCCCTAGGGTTGCCATCAGATCTCTCCCTAAAAGATTAACAGGGCAGCTTCCAGAACAAACAGCTCATCCTGTTACTGACTGACCACTTTCTTCATCGGTGATGGTAAAATTTCCTGTCACATTTCCCTCCTGCTGTTTGAAAAGTTATTTTTTTGACATTTGCACTCCTTCACAGTCTGCTTCAGCTATTACTGTTCGAGTGGCCCCTGTGTCACACAGAAACTCAATGTTGTTACCTTGGACTAATAGGGCTATTTTGGGCAGCTGGACGTGAGCAGCAAGAAAGGTCTCTGCATGCTCTAAGTGCAGAATTTCTTCTTGCTGCTCAGGTTCTGGTTCTAGTCAATCTCTATTCCTACAAGGGGGCTCTTCTATCATAGGGGCTAAAAGATTTAAATCTGTCCCTGCCTCGCCTCGGCTCCAAATTCTCATACGTACATCCTCTATTCCCTCCTAACACTATCATTAAGGTGTCTGAGATTATACCCCCCCCGGGGTATGGGCAAGCGGCTTTCCTCATCCAGGAACCCCTTTCCCTGGTCCAAAACTGAGAACCATGAGCTTCCGCCCAACGCATCCAACATGTCCTGAATCCTGGGTATCGGGTGGCGGTCTGGAACTGACTTGCGATTGAGCTCTCTGAAGTCACAGCAGAGGCGGAGACTACCATCCTTTTTCCGAACGCACATCACAGGTGATGAGTAGGGGGATCGTGATGGTGTGATCCAGCCTTTGTTTAGCAAGTCCTGCAAATACTCCTTTACTTCTTTGTGCAGGGGCTTTGGGACAGAGATGTAGGTCTTCTGCACTGGGCTCATATCATGGAGAGTGATGTGCATTCTCAGGGATGGTATTTGGCCCACATCGTCACTGTTGAATGCAAAAGCCTCACATTCCTCTCGCAGCACCTTCCTTACTGCTGCTTGCTGACCTGGACTGAGGTGCTGGAGATCCACAGGTGGGTCCCTGGACCTTGGCCTTTTTCAAGTCATCCTCTCTGGCTGTTGTGTTTTGCATGGCTCGTGTGGCTTGAGCGCTGCATTGCTCTTGGGTTTTTGTGTCAGTTCATTTACATTTTGTCTCCACTGTTGCAGCATAGACTGTTTTTACTGGTTCGAGGTGCCCAGTCTCTTGATGGCTCTCTAAGTAGGTGGCATGGCTTGTTGTGTTAGTCACTGGGATGGGCACATATAGCACTTTTCTGTCTGGGATTTGTACAAGTACCTCATGATAAATTATGCCCTCTGGTGGTGGGCCTGGCATATCTGGTAAGGAGGGCATGTGTTGACCGCTGGCTTATGGACTAACCCGTGCTTGCAGATAGACTACTGTGGCTTGATTATCTGGTAAGGGCACTCTCTTAAATCCTGTACGTACCACCCCAGTCTCTGTATCCTTGCTGCTGCTCTGAACCAGCTTGACCGTGTTGTGTGCAGTTTTCACAGCGATTTCAAAGGCTCTACTCACTTTGTGTGCCAGCTGTTTCCTTACACCCTTTGTATTCCCATCTTTCTTATTGTCAATGGGCTCACATTATAGCCAACTATGGGGTCACAGGCCACAGCTGGGTTGCTTGATACTAATATCGGAACTTGTAGGTCATTTATTTGGGAAGAGTCATTGTCTAGTCTGAAACTGACTTCTATCCATCCAATGTAGGGGATGAGTTTGTCATTGGCGGCAAAAACTGTCAGTGTCTTATCCTCTAATAGTTCTCAAATAGGCCGGATGACGGTGTGGGGAAGATTGTTTCGCCGCCAGGTGTCATTTACTAAGCTCGACTGTGCACCTGTGTCCCACAATGCTTTGACTGGATGATTGTCCATGACACAGTTCACCATGCATCTTCTCCCTACCAGACCCACTAATCGTGACTGGCGTCGGGGTGGAAGATATTGAACTTCAGTTACTGCTGATGAGACACCAGGTGTCTCCTTCGGGGCTGCTACTGGTCTCGACTGTATGTTTTGGGACCCGTTGTTTTGGACTATTGATGGTCCCATCACAGCAGTCCTGCTCCGTTTCCCGATGGTTGTCTTGGCGCTCGGCACAGTGCAAACAGTCCTCTCCTTTTCCCTCTTCTCTGCACTTTCTACAGCCTCTCTCTCTCTGTCTTGGTTGCATAGGGCGTGAACTGGTTTCCAGAGCAGCCACAAACATCTGTTTCATTTCTCTGTGCAGCTCTTCTATAATCTGCTGTGTGTTTGGGCTGTCTGATTTTGTCTCTTTCCCTTTAATTGTCTTCACAGCCACTGCAGTAAGGGAGTCTTTAGGCATCGTGGAGCTCTGAGCAGACGTTGGAGTGACCTGGCATTCTGTTTGGAGCTCCTGCACCTTGGGAATCTTGGCTGCAGTTGACCTCTTGCGTTTCTATGTGGCAGTGGCGCAGTGGGTAGGCGCTTGCCTTTCAGCCGGAAGGTTGCAGGTTCGAGCCCTGTCCCTGTGCTGTGTTGTGTCCTTGGGCAAGACACTTAAACCACATTGCCTAACGGTAGCGCCGGTCTCTGGCTGCATGACCGCAGATGCTTGTCTCTGGATGAGTGATCTGAAACCCTCATTTCGTTGTGTGCCTTGTGTGCACAATGACAATGAGTTGCACTTTTCGTTTTTTCTTTTCTCAAGTCTTTCACTATCTAACTTTGAAGCTTCATTGACTCTCTCTATCAGTTCTTCATCTACTGTGCTGATGTCATGAAGGAGGGGGAGTAACTGATACTTCATTGAATCACTGAGCAGCCCAGTTTCAATAGAATGTAGAAACTTGCGCTGGATGGTGGGTCTGCTGTACAGTTCATCAGTCGCTTCATTTGCTGCCTTCCATAGCAGTTTCTCCTTCAGCTCAATGGCACGAAATACAAAATTGAGAGCAGTTTCTTTGGGCACCTGGGAGATGTTGAGGAGCTGATGGTAAAGTTCTGTGGGGCTGTCTATCTTGCAGTGTCCCTTTTAATATGGTGAGAAGTTTACTGAGGGTCCGCCCACGCTTTATCTCCAGCATATCTCTCAAACATGCCCTCCGCCATCTTGATGAGTGTCCTCCTGGTTTGGCTGGGGGGGCCTCTGTCTAAACCAGAACATTTCAATTGCCTGCAGATATACACAAGAGGCTCTCTCTCCAGCTGCCACAAAGCTGCACTCACGTGATCTCGCAGAGGTTGCACCTTTTCCATCTCTGAATGATTTAGTGAAGTTCGTCTCTTGGGAGGGAGGGGCGGTTGGTGGTGGTGTTGAATCGCTAGCGCCAGCTCCTGGCTGGCTCACCAAAATATGTAGCAGAGATGGAAATGATGGGTCTAGTCATATCCCGTGCAACATATTTATTTTTTCACAACTGTGGAAATAAAGAAATATTATCATTTTCGGAGCGTTGAAGTTAAATATTAATTTTTTGGGAGCTGATAAGTCAACAAACTAGGAATAAATGGGAAAATTCTGAACCAGGAAACACACTAAGTGCTGTTTACACACTCTGCCCCACTTTGACTTGCCTGATTCCAATGTCCTTTCCATATAGTTGAGAAAAACTTGACTGGCAGGAGATGATAGTAACATCAGAGCTGCATATATATTGATCGCATCAGTATGGAACTTCATGTTTCTTTGATTGAATCAGTTTTTATAGAATGACACAAACACGAAAGATGATGAATGTCTTTAATGTTTTATACACAGAGTATTACTGGATGTCCACTTATTCAGTCATGGAGCATCCACACAGACTCTTCTCAGGATTTCCTTCCTGTTCTGCTTCTATCGCAGCCTCCAAAAAAGGAGTCCAACAGGAAGAGCATGTGGAGAGGTTGGAAAAATGGCATTAAGAAAGAGCAATCAAAGATTTGGATTGATTTGAATGAGCTCAGACTGGTT
>VUQK01000680.1:3632-13913 GCA_015106715.1 Bujurquina vittata | reverse complement strand
AAAGATCACACCGGATGGCGGGCTTTTCTTATCAGAGAACATAGAAGCTTAAAAAAATAAAGACCTTTTATTTAATTAATATAGATAAAATATGTGAAAGTTAATTATTGAATTTGTGTAAACAGGGGAGATTATGCAAACATAAACATATTAATGAATTAAAGGAGAGGAATTAGAGCTTCAAAATTTCTCCTCAAATTTATTAAGGTCCAATAAGTGAATTTTGTTACACTCCGGTTGTGTGTTTGCTTTGGGAGATAATGTGTTATCAATGTTGCTACAGTGGCATAGGTAATTTCCATAACACACAGTTATCATTAAGGCAGGAAGAGCACAGGTGTGACATTAAAATTGCCATTTTATTTATAGGCTGTTTGTAAAAGATGGTCATGGCCAATGCGCAAGCGTCTTAAACCTGCCTTCTTTTCAATGGCCAGCAGGAGGTCACTCGCCTAGCAGGGAATTAGAAAAGTCAGATTCTACAGAAGTCTATGGGAAAGTAAACCTGCTTTGTTCTTGATTTAGAATTTGAGCAGAAATCTTTCTAGTGAGTTTATGTTCTTAATCACTCAAAGTCTGCTTTAATACAACACGCTGCTCATTTTGTAAATTATTTTTACATTTATCTAAAAGAAATTACAAAGTGAGCTATTTACATATGAACGTATAAATATTTTCCCATAGACCTCTATAGGACCACAAGATTTTTTGCAACCACCATTAAAAAGAAAGCAGATTAAGGGCACCTCTTCATTTGCTTCACTTTCCAGAAATTGAAGGTTCAGCTCTCTTTTAGCAAGAGCTGAAATACAGGACGATGAACTCCACCCTCACATCCAAACAAGGTCACATCCAGCTACAAGAGACCAAGACAGCGACAGAAAAAACAAAAAACACAAAAAACCCACCATCATAGTGGATAAATCCATCTTTTTCATTAAGTCCGTGGTTTCATTAAGTAACCCAGGAGGCTTCTCCAGTGAGACCCAACCATGAACCTGACTTACTAATTATAAAAAAAATAGTTGTTTGTAGAGCTGAGAATTACAGAATAGCAAATACAATTGGCAGTGGATTGTGAAAGCACAATAGTATTTTGCAATACTTGGTACAAAACCAAAATCAAGACCGATGCTATCAGCACCTATGACAGCTCTTGATATGTCTAATTCATTAAGAAATGCCCAAGACGTTCTGATCTTTCTGCGGAGAAGAGACAGCTGAGCATGAAAGCAAAGATATCAATTTACCAGCTGCCCAATGTTCCTACCCTCATCTATGGCCTCAAGGTATGGGTAGTGACCAAAAGATTGAAATCGCAGATACAAGTGGTGGAAATGAGCTTCCTCCCAAAAGTCTCTGGACACTCCCTTAGTGACAGAATGAGGAGTTTAGTTATTCAGGAGGGACGCAGAGTACATCCTCTACTCCTCCACATCAAAAGGAGTCATCTGACTAGAATAGCTCCTGAGCACCTCCTAGGTGAGGTGTTTCAGCTATGTCTTACTGGGAGGACGCAGACCAAGGACATTCTGGAGAGATTTTATCTCTCACCTGGCCTGGGAACACCTCGGTGTCCCACCTGGACAAGTTGGAAGAGGTGGTCAACTATATTTTATCTCATAGCTATTATCCTTTACACTGCCATTTTTCTTGCTTTAAAATGTCAAAAATTAGCCCAAAACTATATATCTTTTAAAAATTGTCATATAATCTGCAGCAGATTGATCATAATTGTAGACATATGTCTCTGTATATTATAGGTGATTTTAATAGATACTATGGCTAATTTTGGAGGTGTTGTGGGGTAATTAAGTCCAAAAATGCACTTTACTGCTGCCAATGAAGCTCTGTCCTTCATAAAATTATGTTTACATTTATGTTTTTTGCTTTTCTGTCAAAATTCACTGCATTCTTTAAGGCAGTGGTTGTCTTCATTAAGATAAAATACAACGCTCGTTAACAACAGTGTGGGTCCTGTTCACCCTCAGCTGGCTTGTTAAAGGGCCCATAAAGCATCACTCCTGAAAATAAAAGCTAAAATGCAACCAAACACACTCCTCTTCTCTTACCCTCCACTGAACTGCTGGGCAGGCCAGTAAAATCCTGCGGTTTGCCAAATTTAGCCTGCAGGCCTTCCTTTAGCCTCCTCTTCTTTCAGCAGCAGGACAATGCAGTAGGTCTAATCTGAGTGTGTTTTATTTAAAACAAATAAACAATGGTGTTAAGAATGGAGATAAATAGAAAGAAAAACTGACTAAATGCATGAGAGTGAGAAATCCTTACTAAAAATGTAATGTTAGACACAATACACTCTTTTGTTTTCTGCTTTCCAAGCAGAGTTTATGAAAAAAAAAATTGCACAAAAGCACCATTTTCAAAATCATCATCTCTCCTTGCCAACTCCACATTTCCTTCCTCTGCATTTACATCGTATAATTAAATCCACACAGTATGTACATTTTCCCTGCCGGCTCCATCAGCTGAAAAGACCATTTATTCAGAGGCCACTCCTGAACAGGGGAACCCTGGTGAGTGACTTCCTGATGTTTCCATAGACAAACCAATTGAGTACGTAATAATCCACGATGTAAGGCCATTCAGGCCATTTGAGCTTAAATTGAGCTTAGAATAACAGAAGGGGCATGTAGGCTAATTTCTCACCTTTACTAAATGTGTACCCGTGCACATACTGACGTAAAAGCAAAGAGGTGCTTTAGTTTGGAAGAAAGAAAAAGAAGTGGCAACCAAAAGAAAAGGTTGTAATTAAATTTAATTATACCAAACATGGCAACCAGCTAGCAACCAAAGCAATTGCAAGGAGGTTTTTGGTGTGTGTGTGCCCTTTGTGACTGAGCAGTCTCTAGGTGTGTGTGAATGAGGCTTTAGCTGCTGTTTTAGACAATTTGAAACTGGCTGGGAAAACTAATTTTTTTCCTAGCAAACAGTGGCTGCCAACTAGTTGCCAACCAGTCTCCAGGTCTGTATGACTAGGTTCCTGGATTAGCACTAAAACCTTCTCATCCAAATATAGTAACTTTTGGATCCTAAAAACTAACGTGGTGGCCAAAACAATAACAATGAGGCTTCAAATGCAAATGAGCCCAAATCCAGTGAAATTATATTACAGTGCCAACATCCACACTTTCTGTCTGCAACACCAATGGATGAAAATATGTTAAAATGCTTAAAAAAAAAAGAGAGAAAAGAAACGAAATGGAATGAAAAGAAAAAGAGGTGCAATAACCTAAGTGACCTGCCCAAGAAAATATATGTGTGGGAAAACAGTGCTGTCCTGTTCTGCTTTTAATAAAAGCACAAAAAAAGGTTAGTGACTCATCTGTAACAGTACATTTTTGAACTGTGAACTAATCTTCCACATTGCGCAGTTTCATGTACTCACACCAGTATAATGCTACCAAATTATTCTCTTGTGAAATTAATGATAGAAGAGACACTTTTTGTCCAGCTAACCTCCTCCTGGCACTGGGTCCAAGCCAAAAATATCAGTGCCACCAAATCACACCATGTTATGCTTTTTACATATTCCTACTAAAGAAGTAAGCAAAGAAACACGAAGGTCCATCCATTCACAGTGCCACCTCCCTACCAACAGCCCCCATTTGTTACTAAAAGAGGTGGTAATGAGTCTTGGCTTTTGACTAAGTCTCCTTTTCCACTGTTAAAACTATACAAGCAGAGCCAAGTGTGCAAATATGAGGCATTTCATCATCCCATACCAGCCAGTGTGTGTGTGTGGTGTGTGTGTGTGTGTGTGTGTGCGTGTGTGTGTGTGTGTGCTCACACTCACAGCTGTGTGTCTGAGTTGTCCATATTTGCGATATCTGTGACATCAACAGATCCAAGACTAGAAACAAGTGTCTCAGTGTTTGCTGAGTCTCAGCTTTTGCTTATTTGAGAGTTTTTGGTGGCATCAGAAAGTCACCGCAGGCTGACTAAACTCCTGATCGTCATCTCGAGAGGACTCCTAACCAGCAAATCTCATTAAGAAATATTCTGATGCTGCTGCTTCCAGCCACACAGATCTGCTCTCTGCCACGCCCGGCCCAGTGAATCTCTTCCCTGTCGTTAGAAAAGGTGAAATATTCTGTTCATCTGCTAATTTGTAAAAAAGATGGCTGCCTATTATCTCATATGTAAGTAACCTTACCTTCCTGGAGGCCCCTTTCTTGTCATATTTCCCCTCGCAGATCATTTTTAATTGATGTCACAGGCGCTGAGTGTCACTCCTGAAAAACCACTACAGGAAATAGACATTCATTTTTCTTATTATATATCGAACAGTTGCACAGCAGCGAGAGTGCTTCATGATTACATCACAACACCCCCGAGTGCATGCATTACAACTGGCTAACCGTAAGCGCACAATATCGACGTGTGGGTGCATCAATACTAATGCATGCAGCGTACATGCAACCAATCTGTCAGTGTTTTTATCAATATTTATAGATGCATGGATCCCCCCCGCATCGATATGCAATGAAGACTGAAACCATAATCTATCATTTAGCACTGTCCTGCTGACGGCAGGCTAATGGCTGCTGAAGACCTGACACTGATTGAGTGGACCGGGGGAATAGTGTAGCTTATTAATATGTCACTTTCCCTTTGTGTGACATTACACGCAAAGTGTAGGAAAGCCTCTTTATTTGTGGAGACCTTTGGCAAGAAGGCAATTCACTCCTTCAAGATGATTTTAGAATGAAATCAAAATAAAAGTAGCCTGTAGTGGTTTGGAGTGCTGGCTCATCATGCACGCTGGCTTTGCACTGTTGAGCTCAAAGGGGTTTTTGGTGGAAATGCACCAGCTGAAGGCAGGAAGAAAAAGACTGCAAGCTTGTAAACAACCATGTGAATAAATCCAGCTTTTAAATATTTCAAGCTTTTATGTTTCACGAGGAAAAAAATGCACTCAACTTCTTAAAACTGAAAGACCAAATGTAAACCTCGAGAAAGTCACATGGCGCTTTGAGGTCTTATTTTACCACAGTAACGTTTTTATAACACGTGCTTTGTAACTATTTTCCTGTGACGTCATTGAAAATCTGCATCATTTGGAGAATCTGGGAATAACATTCACGGTCCTTATAGTGAGCTACGAAGAACAAATACGGCTCTGTTACTCTGAATCAGCCCAGTGAAGTGAAAGTCTTCCAAACAGTGTTTTTCATGTGGACAGGTCACAACAACCGATGTGCACACACTAGATTTGGCTAACTCAGGATGCTGAAGCCTTCTGGGATTATCAGCTCTGTCCTCCAGTCTTTTTAAAACATTGTTGTCCCACCGGGGAGTGCAGAACAGTCAGTACAACAAGAGGAGCAATTAATCTTACATGCGCCCTCTTTGTGCACATGGTTGTAGGTGAAGATAATTGTGAGGGAGCTTGGCCACACACTGTGAGGAAATTACAGTGTTGTGCTGTGGCTGGATTTCAAGAGTAGGAATAAATAAATAGAGGATGGACGTGGGGTCAGGGTGACACTTTTAACTGGGAACTAAACTTGTTTCATATTTGTTCTCTTTTAAATACTGCAGTGCATCAAAGTGCACACGTACAGTTGTTATGAAGCATCACATAAACTTGTGAGTCCAGTATTTGCAGCTGGCTTTTTAATGCTCTGAGCATCCAGCAGACTTTAGGGAACTGGAACTGCAGACTTTGGTGTGGGGGTGTTTTTCAGGAGTTGGGCTTGGCCCCTTAGTTCCAGTGAAAGGAACGCTGAATGCTTCAGCATACCGAGACATTTGGGACAATTTCATGCTCCCAACTTTGTGGGAACAGTTTGGCGATGGCCCCTTCCTGTTCCTGTGGATAACCATATGGATTAAGATTAGGATGTCACTCAAGTTCGTGTGTGTGTGTGTGTGTGAAGGCAGGGAAGCAAATATTTTTTGGAATATAGTGTATCTCACACAACCCTACTAAAAAAAAAAAAGACCTATTATATAGACAAATATATAGACATGTAGACAATTATTTAATAGTAAATACTTTCTTCTGTCCACCGTTGCAGAGTAACGCACACTTCATTTGAATGTCTTTATCCAAACATTTCATACAGCTCTGAGCAGCCTGCTCTTTACAGTATATGCCATACTGCACGAGGCCTCCTGCAGGTGGGTATCCAGTGTGGAAGGTGGACCTCTCTTAGAACAGCTCCAAACTAAACTGGAAACCAATTAGGCAAATCATGGAGCTGTGTTACAAACCCCAACTAACAAGAACATACTTAACATAAAATCAGATTTTATTTGAGTTACCATCAGGAAACTGTAACCTGTATCCAAAAGCACTCAAAATGTGCATTTTTTAAAGAGTGTGTGAGATTTTTGGACGAGCTTTCCAGACATGCTGTCGTCCATGTTGTCAAAAACAATCCAGCACTTGCCAGAAATCCTGTTTCTTAATGACATCATGACTTGGAACTCTGTTTAGCCAAGACATCTCTGCCGCTCTCACAGATGCCAAGAAAATAACAAGTTGGAGAAAGAAAGCCTCCCATTCTGTCCATATGCAAATATTGCTTACTGACTTTATAGATAGAAAACAGAAACATTTCAAATGGTGACTAAAACCCTAAATGCCTCAGACGTTTGTCTTGTTCTGTCTGTGCTTGTTTCTCTTAATTCCAGCTTCACAAAGTCAAATCTATGGCAGTTTTTTAGGGCGGGGCTCCATGGTTCAATTAGCCCTTATGCCCCATTTGGAGTAAAATGAGCAGAAAGCAGAATAAGCTTTAGGGTAGGCCTACCTTTTGTGTCCTCTCGGTCGGATCCACCGGTTAAAGTAAAGAACTGCGCATTAAAACACACGTAAAGAAAAGCTGTTCATCGCCAGTCGATAACACATAACATAAAAGAGCCCAGCAAGACCTCCGAACAGCCCTTCAAGTTCAATGCCAGATTTTGCAGGTTTTAGCAATAACACAATGATTGTAGTATATGTAGAAACAAAACACCCAGGATGCACAGGATGGTTCCTTTTTATTGAATAAAGAGATGACAGAAATAGAATCGGACAAACCACGACTGTTTTTTTAATTTTCAGATCTTATTAGAAGAGTTTTAACTTCCTTTCTTCAGACAGACCGATATGCAGGACTGCTCAGCACCTTTCATCCATCACCCCGGCAGAATATTTCCACTCCACCTCCAGCTGCCTTTACTAATTAAAGCGCTTCAGTAATTGAACTTTCTATTTTCACCTGGACTCCTCATATGTTGGCACGAGTTAGAGGATGATATAAAAGACACACTGCTGCCACAGGAAGTGTGACACTGTAATAAGGTCAGGAGAGCTGCACCTCTGTGTGTGTGTGTGTGTGTTGATATTCAGGGAAATCTGAGCCGTGTGGATTTGTGTGTTGCTGTGTTGTAAACGTGCGTGTTCTGCCTCGTCTGTGTGCGTTTCCGCCGCACACGCTTAAATGACGAGTAGATGGGTGAGCGTGTGAGAAGCACCTGTCAGCCTGCTGGCTCATGCATCTTCCCCCTCAGCCGAGACATTTGCAGGCAGCACACGGGCAGAGAGAGCCTGTCCCCAGCTTAAGAGGAGAATTGCTATAGAAAAAAATAATAATTCAATTGTATTTTCAGTTTGTCCTCAGACAAAAGATCCACAGGAAAACAAATCATTGATCTTCTCAAGAGCAAAGAGGAGACGCTCGTTCTTTATGAATTTTCTCGTTGCGATGGCGAATTGTTTGCCAGCAGAAGACGAGTGCACGGCTCATTAAATGTGTGAAATCCTGCGCTGCTCTGACAATCACTCTGCAACAATCACGCACTCTGATTGCACGCTACATGCGCATTCAATACGAGGATGTGTGCAGGCCTGTGAGAAAGCATAACCAGGATTCCCTGTGCCCTTGTTTGCCTTTCCATAATAGAGCTTCATTGGTTAAAATGTCAAGAGCAGCAGTCTCCTGAGACAGGAGAGCCGTGCTGAGCTTCATAGGGGAAGGGCACCTTTGGCTGGATTTGTATTCTGTACCCAGAGCTATTCACCCAATCAAGTGACATCATGGTCCTCACTCTTAACACCATCTCAGCCGGAGGAAATGAATGTTTTACCAAACCAGTTTATTTAATTCAGCTTCAAATATTAAGTTAGAAGGGGGCTGCTATTGACTGTGCATAACCTTTGAAATGAGGATGTAAATGGAAGTTTGTAATGTTTTTTTACCTTATTTTAAAATGAAACGGGCGAATGGATTATTCAAAGCATTTTGCTTTGAATAATCAGAAGCTTTTTAAGCCATCCATCCCTTTTCTCAACCACTTATCCAGTGCCGGGGCGGGCAGAGAGCTTGTACCAGCTGCCACAGGATGAGGGGTGGGTGCACCCTGGACGGGTCCGTTACAGGCCCAGCACAGAAAGACCGACGGCACTCATGTTTGCACCATTAATATGGGTGGCACACACTGCAAATTCAGGTGTTGACAAGCAGAAGATAAAAGACATCGCTTGTAGCGATCGGTTTAAAGCAAGTCTGTAAAAACGTGTTTTAAGGAGGAGCCGCGGGGCCCTGATGGCAGAAGAACCTTTAGATTTGAGTCTCGATCCACGGAGCTCCACCTGAGCATCTAAGGCTGAGAGCAGCCTCATACGGGGTCAAATGTTCAGCTTTAAAAGTGATCAGTAAAATATTAAGATCAATTCTAAAATGTACAGGCAGCCAAAGGAGACAAACCAGGAAAGTGGTGAGGTGGTACCGTCTGCTAAACCCAGTACAGGAACTGGGCTTTGACCATCTGTAGCCTAACCCTGTCTGACACGGTTCCTGCTGACTCGCTCATGTTTAGGTTTTTATTATCTGTATGCGTGAAGGGCAAAATCCACTATTATCCTCAGACAGATGTTGCACTCTAGGACTGGAGCCCAGTTTATTTTCTACCTGAACCCGTGCAGGTGCCGAGGCTCGGTGGACAGAAGACGCCATTTCTTAGTGTTGATGCTCCCCCAGCACCTCCTTTATTTGCCATGTGACTATCACGGTCAGGTGATCACGTGCCCTACCACTCCACTGTGCTCTAACCATGCCAGAAATGAAAGAGCAGCTCTCTGATGAGGGAGAGCAACATGGTGACCTTTACATCCTGTAACCCTGGCAGTGCAAAGGTCATTTAAAAAAGACACGGGGGGGCTCTCGGTTACGAACCCAAAAGCTATGGCACAGCACTCCAATTACCTCCAACTTTTTCACTTGCACTGAGTTAACTGAAAAAGCTCAGTTGACTCAGTGTGAGCACTGAAAAATTTATGCTTGATTTTTCTTTTCAAGGATGATTTCTTCACTGGCGTGTGTGTGTGTGTGTGTGTGTGTGTGTGTGTGTGTGTGTGTGTGTGTTTGCAACAATCCACCATGACCCAGTGTCCTGTGGTGATTAATAACTGTGACCTAGTGTCCATGCAGGCGTTTTCATATAGTGTTCCTGTAGGACCCAGTTCAGCTCGCTCACATGTATTAAATGGATTTAACTTAAGTTTCAATAAAGCTCAATTACCTATGCACACAATGTTAAAGGGACAGTTCGGCCCCAAATTAAATGAGATATTCTTACTCCGGCCTCAGCGGCCACTTCTCCAGCTGGACTGTTTTGGTGCTGCACAGTTTTTTTTCCTGCCATTCCTGGAATGTAACAACTCAGAAGAAAAGAACCAAACGTGGGACACACGAGGACCCGAGTTAAATATCCAAACATGCAGAAAACGTGCAGCGGAAAGGGCCAAACATCAAAAATGAGCGCAGAGAAACCCTCTGGAAAGCTGGACTAACACACACACACACACACACACACGCACACACACACACACGCACACACACACACACGCACACACACACACACACACACACACACACACACACACGCACACACACACACAGACGCACACACACACACAGACACACACACTCACAGACACACACACACACACAGTGAGTGATTAACTGATAGTAACAGAGGTAACAAGTGCCAATGATTACAAAGCAAAACACCACCTTCAGGTAAAAAACACTCCAAAGCTCCGGCAGTGTCGCCGTAATGCCCTTTTCAAAAATCATCACCTGGTGGCTTAAAAAACCATCTAATCACATCCACACACACCTTTCTGTGTCATCTTCTCTGCCAGCCACATCATCCTGCAGGAGCGTCCTCCTTGTGTGTGACAGTGTTACAGGATGTAAACATAAATGCCATCTCCCTCAGCTGAGCTGTAATATTAGGCACACACTTCTTCTGATCTGGCACATGTAG
>VUQK01000673.1:0-12865 GCA_015106715.1 Bujurquina vittata | reverse complement strand
GGGGGGGGGGGGGGGGGGGGGGTGGGGGGGGGGGGGGGGGGGCGGGGGCCGCGGCCGGGGGGGGGGGGGGGGGGGGGGGGGGGGGGGGGGGGGGGGGGGGGGGGGGGGGGGGGGGGGGCTAGTCCCCTCTCACTTAGTCTATGCCTCGCCAGGTCATGTGACCACTTGTTCTCACAGAGGCACTGGGCAGTCAGAAACAAGAGGGCAGCGTGTTAGGCCTGCAAGGCTGTTCATTGTTTGTGCAGGGTGCCTCACTGCTGAATGCAGACAAATCAGTCCTGAAGTATCAGCATCAATCCACACGCACAAACTGGCCCGAACGAGGCAGGACAGAGGCAGCACTGTCCTGACTTGTTTCTGGGAACTGACTCAGTGAGAGTGAAGAGCATTTCCTCCTCATTTACCTGTCTGTATGACCCTCTGTCTCTGGCTCGTCATTTGTCTGTTTCTACTGTCTATTCCTCGTGGCAGGGAGAGTAAGTAAAGCATGTCTCTCTCCCTCTTCTTGTCTTAGCTCAGGTAAGGTTGCAAATCCTGTAATGATTAGAGGTACTGTGTGTAAAAATGCCAAATGGGGGTATAACAGTGCCAAAGTCCTAATGTGATATTCTCCACTTACACCTCTGGACTGACACCCAGCAGCTGCATTTCTTCTGCGACTATGCGAAGGAAAGCAGAAGAGCAGCACATCAAGACATGTAGTATTACCCATGGTACTGTAGTGTTACATCCTTGTTTTGAGTTTTATTAAAGGTAAATGTTTACCAAGGAGACTGAATATGGTAACACTTTGATTTCAAACCACTAGGCAGGAGAACAGTTGTGGATGGGAAAGTGGAAACAGTGATTCAGTCATCATAAAGAATGTCAAAGATTTACTCTAAAGCTGTGTCTACATTTAACACGTCCTAATGAAATTTGCTACAGCAGCTGAGAGCAGTGCGTAGGTAGTACATTTGCGCTGCGGAAATCCACTTTGCAAGTGTAAAAGCAGGCCAGTCTTCTATTTGTATTTTTTACAAGAGACCATTTACACAGAAACGGGTCAAAGAGTGTTTGTTCCTTTTTCAATTAAACTACCGGTAGACAGGAAATTACTGCAGCATCTTCATCTTTTTGTTGCCAGTAACTTTATTCTGGCCTGAAGATGAAGAATTTACTCATATAACATAAACTGGATGAAAAACTAGGTTTCATAGTTTCACATGGCTGTGGTAGGTCCATAAATTGACCCCCCCCCACACACACACACACACACACAAACACACAAAAAAAAGAAGAAGAAAAAAGCTCACCCTTTCATTTTGCATGTGACTCACACAGCCCTACACCATATGTGCACTGCAGGTGTAGCCAAAGACCATATCGCCATTTGGGAATCAAATTAGAGATAAAGAGACAAAAGACTGAGTATAATTAAGTCCTGCCCACAGTGGAGGAGAAAACAATTATGGCTCTTCACTGACTTTTTATGGTAAGTCAGTGAAGTCAGTTGAATCTATTTGCATACAATAAGAAAAGCTTCCGTCTTCTGGGATGCACCATCAACAGATCAAGAAACCCAGAAATGACATTTTATGAACTGCCAAAGCAAAAAAAAAACCCTATGCCTACATGTGCATGTGCGACAAACTTTCCATCAGTTTTAGGCAACTTTATTTCTGTAAGTAAAGTTAAAGCAATTTGATAGTATGCATCTGTTTTTGTGGCATGTCTTTCATACAAAGTGCAATTGCCTTAGCTGAACATAGTAGTCAGCATTAGCTTTTGCATAGGTAAATTTAAAAAAAATGGTGGAAATAGCAAAAGGCGTTTTGTAAGCACTTCAGCACTCCGTTGCATATTGATGCGCCAACTGTTTTCCCCTCCAAGAGTGTTTTTTAGAGGATAGGGACGTCACATATTGGACCAAATTACAGAACGAAGCATGTCTTCCTTAACTTTTACCAAATTTCGAAAGCCACAGAATAATTTGAAACATTTGCTATGAAGCACACACACACACACACACACTACCAGCCAAACCAATGGCATTAAAGTCTTTCACATTTTCAGTCACCACACTCTTAAGATATTGCAGATCGTTGTAGATAGCATTGCGAATCCCCAGCACTGGCTCCTGATTTCTCCGGAGGCTGTCAGGTTGTGCTGGTGGTTATCACGAGGTCAGACCCAACCATCAGCTAAAATAAACAAAATAAATTGGGGAATTCTGGCACAACTCCTTTGGAAATAAATGCCAGCGCAGTTGTGAGAAAATTTCAACACACAAAGGTCGCTTTGATTTCCAGACAGCTCAATGATTCCCAAGGGTGGGGTCTGGGCCTGGCTAGGACAGTGGTGGTGGTGGTGGTGGTGGTGGGGACCTGGCATCTCTGACAAGTCCTCTGTGGCACCGGGTGGCTCTCCCTCCCCGGTGACCTGAGAGAGTGTTAGGGCCTTCGATGAATAACCAGTCCCATCCGCCACATTCAGACAAGGGCTAAAAGGTTAATTGAACCTCTGTGCTGTGCCTTCCTCTGTGTAATTTACTGTGATTAATGCTTGGAGGTTACTGTCAGACTCATTTACTAATTGTCCAAAGCAGTATGTAATTAACCACATCTGCAAAAATGTGTGTGGAACTGTACGGGCTCAGAAGCACACAAGGGTTGTCATAACAATGTGCCTCTCAGTCAGAATGCGACGATTTCGAAACAACAGCTCTCTTGTTACAGTGTCAGCCTGCATGAAGAAACTGATGCACTAGCAGTGCTGAGCTTCTGTAAAAATCTGGCTCTGTTAAATTTAGAATAGGACAAAGCCACTCCTCCACTAACAAGAACTAGGCCTGCTCACTGTGAAGAAGACTTCAGAGAATAAAGACCTCCCTCACACAAGTTTCTGTGTGAAACTACTGACATGCAAAAGTTTACATCAAGAGAACAGATGAAGTCAAAGGAATAATAGCGTACTCTCTTATAATGCATCTTTGACTAACAGTGATATCCAGGGTAAACTTTTCAAGTTTTCTCCTTTTTTTTTTCTTGCCCCCCTGCCAGCCTGAGCCTGTCTGGCTTCGTTTCCTGTGTCAATTATTTCTGAAGATTATTTTTGCCAGACTGTCAGAAAACTCTTGTATGCAAAGTGTGCAGCTCTCTAAAGTGCGAGTGTTGTGCAGACAGCTAAAGCTACGCTTATATTATCTTTGTTTTACATGAGCATCAGTTATTTAAATGCTTGGAAAGTTACTGGGCACATTTTGCTTTGACTGATTTCCTTAAGACAGCAGTGAATAAATACCAGAAATTACAAATATAATGTTAGAGTCAATAAGCTTCTTTAAGGGCTTACATTTTAATGAAGCCTTCTCTCTTTTTTTTTTTTGATGATATGGACGGCCAAATTCCCCCGACAACATGCTGCCACAGCTTATCTTTGGGAGAGAGTGTGTGTGTGTGCATTCATTTTCCTGTGTATTCTCTCTGCTGGGGTATGTGCCTGCATACGTTGTGCACATTCATCCAGCCCAGTGCTGTGACCTTGTGTCCCTGTGTGTGCGACTGTGTGTGTACTCAGCGCTCTGGGGATCCAGGTCTATTCTCTTGCTCTTTCTTGATAATGGGTGTATATACATTTTAATCTTGGATTACTGGGCCGACTTCGATGAGGGCTCTTTTTTTTTTGTCAGCCTGGTGCACACACAGACAGCCGCCCTGAAGCTGAGCAAGAAAATCAGTGCCTTTTGTGTGCTTTTTCCCACTTTTGTGCTGCTAACTTAAGGCATCAACAAGCACAAAGGTATCGAGACAGACCTGAGCCGGGGAAAGCAACAAATTCAGTCTATCCTTTCTATACACAAAATGATGCATTAGCTGTGTCGTTATGCAAACACAATGTTGTCTCTTCTTGCCTCATACACCATCCGAATTTTCGATGAGCTCACAAACTGACAATGATTACATTTACATCAATTAAAAGCCCCGTTCACCCTTAAGCTTTAATAAGATTTCCAATGTCATGTTTAAACAACATTTTCTCACATTTTCTAAGGGCATCTTTTAGAACTAATTACAGCAAAGTCAAACTTCCCTGTAATTAATTGATATTTATGAGGGTGAATTAATTTTCAGAAAGTTGTGGGCTACTTTGAAATGTATGCTGACCTTGGCAGTAGAACACAACACAGTAATGCATTCACACCGTTGGCAGATTTTATGCAAACGAATGGAAACCTGAATATTTGATCAGGTTTTTGCTCCCAAGGTTACATGGTTGGTGGTTTTCCCTGCTACTCTTTGATTATGTATGCTTTGTAGAGCTTCCTGTTATACATTTTTGACGGTCACCAGTCTATCTATAAAAGATGGCAGAGATGCAGGTTACTACGGTGAGCTCCAGAGGGAATGCAAAGGGAAATGCGGAATTGTGGGTTGTAATTAATTTACTGGTAGATTGCACTGGATAATGCCCGTATCATTACCAAATTAGACTGACATTGGTCTTAATGTGGATAGTATTTGGGGCATGTGTCAATACACAAACGATTGTGTGTTTGTGGAGGCAATTATGGCCCTTGAGTTACCTTAAGTGCAAAATGGTTTTTAATTATACCATGAACACAGATGGACAAATATTCTACAAGTGTTTGTAATATTTTTAAAGATAATTAAGCTTCCAGTCTCACAGCAAAATGTGTCATAGTTATGCCAGTGCACAGAGCAAACTGTGGCACTTTGACAAGCAAGGTTTAAAATTCTGAAATGGCTAACTGGAGAATGGAGCTTTGTAACATCTGATTAATATTGTGAAAAACGCTTAAAATGCAAAAATGTATTTTGTGTTTTCTCCTGTTTGGCGTCCTGATCTCTCCATGTTCCTCTTTTATGCCTTCCCTTTCCTCTCAGCCCCCAACTGTCTTAGCCTGGTTCTGCTCAGTCTTCTCCAGTTAAAACAGTTCGTTATCCCCGCCTTTGCCACGTGCTTGTGAATAGGCAAAAATGTAGGGCCTTTACCTTATAAAGTGCCTTGAGCACTAAAATAAAATTAATTGGATCTTGGCATCACATTGGCAATCATGGTATGTGCATTTGCTGTGAGTTGAAGGCCTTTCATATTTATTGTTCCTAAATCTTGATTCAGTTGCTGCAACATCACAGCCTCCCACTAAAGTTCTGTAACGGAAAAGAGGTTTTCAAGACGAGTCTCCAGAACACTTGAATGGTTCTCTCCATTCTGTCTTTTCTCTCACTTTCCTCTTGTCCTTTGATTTGCACTTGAACAAAGGCAGTCAAAATGCAAAAATGCTTGACCATTCCACAGGCGTTCACTCTCTGCATAAACTTGTCTGTTGCCCCTTTGTGCGATTAATACCTTCATGTCTTTCAGACTCGCTTCCCCCTTCCCCAACCCCACACTGTCATCCCAGACAAGCCTTAGTCCTCATTATACACAGCTTCCACTCTAGTTCCCAAGATTAGGCAAATGAGCTCCCAAGCGCAGTCTATAGACAGCAACCCAGACCCCACTCCCTTTTCAAAATCAATCCCGACATTCACCAAAAACTTACAAGCACACAGTAAGTACTGTTTTGCTTTCTTATCCAACATAAAATTGTACTTTGGCAGGATGTGAGGAGCAATTACAGTAAGTGGTTATTAAAATATGAATATTTTCCCCTTTCTTTTCAAATTCGCCCAAAATTCAGAATGAGCATTGCTATTCAAAACAATACCTCATTCTTGAGCAGTGGGGCAAATCCTTTCATAGAGCACAAAATGACGGCTCTTGAACAAAACACATCACATGAAAAGCAAACATAATTCAGCGTCAATTGAATCACTTCCTGTCATTTCAAATGAAGCATGAATTAATATGTTACTGCTCATTTATTCTTCGGTGAACTTCATCACTTAGCGTGGGAAAAAGCTTTAGTTTGCAAAAAGCTTACAGAGTGACAGGAGAGTGATTTTGTTGTTATTGTGGCTTTTAGGGAACTTTATGTTTAAACAGAATTACTAACTTGCAATGTATGTCTGCTCTATCCAGTAAAGTTGCCCATTACATACACCTGTCCTCAGTTATTGGATGGATGGATGGATGGATGGATGGACTAATGGATGGGTGGGTGGATTGATGGATGGATGGATGGATGGTCGGTCTTCAGTTTTGGTCAGATCTATGGTTTTTGTGATTCACAGTGGCGTGGACTTTTGACCACCAAGTGAAATTCCGTCAAGGCATTCTTGAGATATCGCATTCACAATAATGGCAAGGACAGGACAGTGACCTCAGTACCTCTGACCACCAAAATCTAATGAGTTCTTCCTCAAGTCCATGTGAATGTTTATTCTAAATTTGAAGAAATGTACTCACATAGTTTGAGAGATTACATTTTTAATGTCACTTTTTAAGGGTTGCATTCCCTTTTATTAGAATTAAACATGTCTATTTTCATGAGGATGAATAGAAGTAGATTTATTATCTCATATTTTCTAACATATATTAAACTAGACAAAGGAAGATGGTTTTAAATGACAGCAGCCATCAGCAGTAGTTAAAAGGAGAAATGAAATGATATGAATGTCCATATTGCCAAGAGCCAGTTCGTTTATGGTGGTGTATGTTGGAAGCGTTCCATTTCTACTTTACTGAGCACAATAAATACATTTGCTGGGAAAATCCATTCTTTCTTTATCAGATAATGAAATCTCATATTCGGGAGTCCCATATCCCAACTTGGACGATATCCCAGCTATGTGCATTTCAGTCTAACAACTACACAGCACAGTACGAGGAAACAGTATGGCATTGAGCCTCAGAGAGACATGAAGCTGATTATAGTTTTCCACCTCCTACAGCTCACTGAGTTATCCAGTAGTTTAAATCGCATTTCATTCCCACCAGCCATTGCAAGGAGTAGTCAACTAAGAAAGGGTTAGGTATCAGGAACCATACCACTGTGGATCAATAGTTGAGGAAATTTATGGTAATCATTTTATTTGAGTTTGATTTGAATTATTTAATGCAAATTTGCAGTAACTGCACTGTTACTGAATTACAGGTCTTTTTATGTTCTTTTTGAATTTATTCAGCACATCAAGAAAAGAGAAAGTCTGTGCTCGAGTGCGTACTACCCTACGCTATAGTCTTAAAAACAGGGCTGCTCCAAACATCATTTTCTGCTGATATATACCTTTTGATTGCCATTACTGTTTCAAATTCCAATTTAAAATACAGTGACAACCATACTGTTTGAGGTTATAGTTTTTCAACTTTTCAAGTCTTACACAAATAAAATAACCCTTTTTAAAAAGTCTGATCTGACAAATACAATTTGGGCCAATTTAAATTGAAAACAATGAAATTTGCAACTCTCTTTTACTGAAAATATATTTCACGTTTATGATAGCATATTGGCCACTTAATTAATTTTGAATTTACACAAACTGACTTCCAGTTTCTCTCAAAACCAATCAAAACAAAGTGCTGCAGGCTTCTGGGATGAGCTTTTTTTAATAAAACTAAAATCCAACTAAAACTGAATTCCAGTTTATCTCTTTATTAAACATCATGCTTTATGTGTAGTTCAAAACTAGTGACTCAAAGTGAGCATATTATGTTTGACATGGAGCAAAACATAGGTGTTATAAATAGCTAAATACCTGAGTCTGCAAATAGACTGAGCTGAGCTATTAAAATGAGTAAAATATTATTAGCTGAAAAAAAAGAATAGATTGCTTATTTGTAATTCCAATGGCACAAAATAGTGAATAAATGACTAAATTTTCTATGAGACACATCATGATTTTACTAACATTGCAGTATTAGAAACTAGATTGCTAGCATTAGAAAAGCCCCGTCTCCACATTCCCTAATTTACTAGAAACTCTGATGATCTAATCAAATGTGTAGTCACTGCCCATGGCTTAGATCTACAAGACATTTCATATTACTCATTGACAGAAATGAACTCCAAAATGTCAAAGTCCTCAGCTACTTAAAAAAGCAGTACTGAAGTTGATAAAACAACTCGCTCCATCTTCTTGGCATTAACCTTGATGTACATTCCTTTCCCCCCTCCAACACATGAAAAGAACCACAGAGAAAATTGTTGTTAACCCACACAGTACTCATTCCATGACATTTGCTCCCAATTTATTCTGCTTGTGTGAGCTAATCTGTAAAAAGAAAAAAAAAAAGGGGAGGGGGGGGGCAAACTAACTGTCTTCATGAACACTAATACCACTTCAAGTATTTTGGGAAGCACGCATATGAAAAATGGAAGAGAGGCTTGAGAAAAAAGGTTAAGATTTGTGTAACGTGTACACAGGTCCCTGGCTCTGGCTGCATTTGCTTGGTTTATGTTTGTCTGGTTTTGACACAACATAAAGTTGGAAAGTAAAACTTGGCTTAAATCTGCGTAACAACTGCTAAATGCAGGAAGACATTGCATCCCTTTCAGACTTGGAAAGAAGTGTGAATCCTAAGCTGGCAGCCAAGATAATAACGATTCATCATACGTAGCTATTGGTCCAATCTAAGCTGGACAACAGCCAAAACAGCACTTTCAAGAGAGAAAAGACACCTTTGCCTTTTAAAGCAGCCATAAATCCTGTTGATTGGAGTTAAATGCTTTCATTCTGTGGATACCGGCTATTACACCAAGCTGTGTGTAAAAGAGGGGGAGGGATCATTCAGAAACAGCAAGGTACTCAACTAATGTTCATTTTAGATGAAGTCAATATTGGATTAAATGTATAGATCAGCAGTGCAGGTCTGAGGTTTTAGAAACCTCGGGAAACATGAATATGCATTTCTTCGATGTTAAAGGGGATATTACGTAATTCAAATACATGTCTTCATCTTTCTTCTGCCTGGTATGGTTTATCAATCTATCCATTTTGACATACTCTATAGATGAGGGACCAACCTACACATTAACTTTACAGCTACAGAAGACACAGTCTACTATCGACATGTAGCAACATCAGATTGAGCCTTCTCCCAACAATCGCTACCTTCACTTTGTGTCTGCTGCGGGAGTGTAAGAACAAAGAACAAAGAAAGACACAAACCATGTTGCAACCAAGGTTCCTTCACTGCAGGGAAACTTTCTGGATGGATCGCTGTGGCTATTTTTAGCAACTTCTTCTCACAGTGCTCCACGAGAGCTTTACCCTCAAAAAGAAATTGTGTTTTTAAAACCTCTGTGCCAAAAGACGTTTCAAATCCTTGATTGCAGTGGCATTATTGACAGAACACTGACAATCGTTCAGCTAACAGTGATGTGTGGTAGCACCCACGAGCTCCAAGCAATGAGGATAATAATTACCGTGCCACAAGCATTAAACTTTTAATTAGTATCACTTCAATTGTAGAAGTAGAAAATGTGCAGGAAATAATCTGATGCAGCTGCCAACTGTCGACTCTACTGTTGGCCTGAGCAGGGGGTAGACAGAAGGAAACGATATTCAACTAGTCAGTATTTTATCAGTAAACATTCAGTGCTCAAAAGCACCAAGTCAGAATCACTTGTGTCTGCCATTGATCCACACTCTTACTTGTTGTTTAGATTGAAAGGGTGCAAATTCAAAACTTAAAGAGTAAGCCCAGATATTGAGTACAAGTATGCAATACATTGTATCAAAATGAGAAAAAAAGATCATGATCATAAATCATTCATGTAAAATACAATATTTAGTTGTTTTAGGGGTTTTTATTTGCTAGTTTTTCTGTTTATAGTAAGTCCTAGCCTTTCCTCGGATCCCTAAGATGTGTATCAAATGCTAATAAGGTACTTCTGCAAGACAATGCTTTTGAGTATATGTATCTATTCATGCCATTCATTCGTTCCAGTACATTTGTTTAGCAATCGGACTCGAGTGGGATCAGTGCTCCACTTCCCATCAGTCTCTTTTATACTCTGTGTTTATTTTGCAGTGAAGACACAAAATGTCAGTTGCCAGGTCTTAGCATGACTACTTCTAATTATTAAGTCAGCAATCCATATTCATTTCACATCAATCTTTTACGATCAACAGTGCTACAGTGCAGCAGTAATCTCTGCAATAATTCAGTTTAGAGAGTAAGGCCAGATTAGCCACAACACTAATATTATGTCTTGCAAAAACAAAAAAGAAAAAAAAATATCAAGTCCCTTACTGTATGAATTCAACTTACTCTGCCTTGTTTTAGTATTAGTTGGTAAACCACTAAATAACTCGTGAGGTAGCACACGTAGGTACTTTCTTCAGATAGCTGAATTGCTATTTAGCTGGCTGAATGGCTGGTTGATTAGCTGTCTGAGACAATAAAAGTCAGGGTGCACCCCCTATATGGTCTTTGCCATGTCTGAACAGTGTATGAAAGTCACTGCAACAAAGTCAGCATCTCTGCTTACACAAGAAAGCACAGCAGGGCTTTCAGTTACCTTCCGTGGCTTATAGGTCAGATCTCTGCAGTAATCTGCAGATTTCATACAGAGATCATAAACGTGTCACTTTAAGTGTAGCTATCTGTTCCAAGAAGTGCATGATTGGATGCAATGATTAAGCAGAGCTGGCCAAATCCCCTGCTGGTCTGCTTACAGTTGACATGAAAGCAGCTAAGCACTGGAAAAACATGGGGCTGAGTTCCTTATGTTAACCCAAGCAGACATGCCACTTACTGCATTACAAAAAAAGAATTAAAAAAAAAAGCACACACTGAGGAGAAATAGCGCTGTGTCATCCTTTGAGGTTTCAGCTCTATCTGTCCATCTACAAATAAAACTGAGGTCAACAACAAATGGAGGAATTACAAGACAGCTTAATAATATAGTCTGACCAGTGCTCAAGGGCTCAAAACCAAGTCAGATTCCTCACAGTTAAGTTTTCACCCTCTGACCTGCTACTGCTACTTTCGTGTTTCCCAAATTACACATCTTATCTTAGGTCTTATCCATATCCTCCACTGAAGCTTAGCTGTATAATATACGTAGATGATCTGCTTGACTTCAACACAGCAGATGATGCGTGGATCATGACAAAATATGCGCACCCACATCTTCTTCCAGTTTCCAATAATTACCAATACTTTAATGTAGCTGAGCTCATCTCCTAATGCTGGTTTCCATGAGGTGAAAAGGGGAAGCACACACATACAGTAGTGACAGAAATTATATGCTGACTTCTGCAATCTTAATGAGGAGATTAGGTATGATTTTCCTCCCTTCAGTTCTTGTACCAAACTCCATCATGCCTGTGTAATAAATTGCTCGGGCTACATCCTGCCAAGCCAGGCTTCAATAATCAGCACATTAAATTCTTCTGCTGACAAGGAAAATGCCGTTGGTTGCAGTGAATCCAGGATCATGCAGTCCAACAAAAATATGCGATTATTGTTTGCAGTAAGTCCCTCAGCAATCCCAGACCTGAGTCAAGTATATGTAATCAGCTCGAGTCCACTGGCCAGGGAGCTAAAAGGAACTAATGACTCATGGTCTACTGATGAAGCTGCTCGGTATGTATGTGAGAGAATATGATTTAAGAAGGAAAGGTGGGTTTTTTGACTTAACCCCATACTGTCAGACAGCCCCCACCAAGAGGGAGGACAGCATGAAGTGTGTCCTGACTGTATAATTCACCCAGGGAACGAGCATGTTTATCAGCCCTGTTATCCAAATACCAAAGCATATGCTGCTTGCACGAGCATTAGATTCTCTGTGCAGATGGTCTTCCATGAAAATCAAATCCCACTTTTACTCAGCCGTGTAAACTCCTATTGGCATCAGCCAAGGGGCTGTAAAGCCACTCATAAGTAGAAGACAAGCAATGAGGGACAACACTGCTGCCATTTACAGTGACCAAATAAAAATATTTTTAAAAATGCGATAATTGCCAGTAAGTCATTTGCATGAAAGTCTAAGCTTTTCTGTCCTTTCTGACTAGTAGCAGGCGCTAATGAAATGCATACTGTAAAAAAAAAAGAGAGAAACAACAAGAAATGTTGTTTATTTCACTTTACAATTAAAAACGTAAACTTTTTTTTTTCTTAATATGGCCTTACCAAATTAGAAAAGAAACCTGAAATTACATGGACAAATTAGGAAAATATAAAATTAATAAACTGTTGCTTTTGGCACTGAACAGATCAAAAAACAAAATGATTGATTTACATACTATCACAAATTGTTTAAAGTTTATTTGAAAAATGTTGTCCTCTTAAGTTATTGCCTAGCTATTCTCTGTCCAGTGTCAAAGAGCACACATGGCTGTAACAGAAAGACTGTTTAAATGTATCTATTGTGTTCAATAGATACACTTAGAGCCATTTTGGTGTGAAAAATGAAATTTTTTTATTACAGATATAGGTACTAACATAAAAATACATTTAAAATGAGATTTTTTTCTGTAATTTTGCCAGAGAAAGGAAGTTCTGATATACAAATACAACATAAGATAAGATAAACTTTATTAATCCCTTTGGGAGGGCTCCGTCAGGGAAATTACAGTTCCAGTAGCAAATACAGTTTCCCACAAAGAAATAGAAAAGGATAGAAATAAAGTTTCGGAAATTTTACAAGGAATATACAAGAATATATACAGAAATAAAATAGGATAGAATAAGTAGAATAAATAGATAATAAATAATAAACTAAGGTGCATTTGTATTGCACTACGTTAATGGTGTGTATGGTGTGTATGTATCAGGCTCAGGCTGCTGCTCCTTCCTTCCTCCCCTCTGTCCTTCTGTTACCCTCCTCCCCCCCCAGTGAGGAGTTGTACAGTTTGATGGCGTGAGGGACAAAGGAGTTCTTCTTCAGTCTGTTAGTGCTACACTTGGGCAGCAGCAGTCTGTCACTGAACAGGCTCCTCTGGTTGCTGATGACAGTGTGCAGAGGGTG
>VUQK01000669.1:19444-29981 GCA_015106715.1 Bujurquina vittata | reverse complement strand
CAGACACACACACACACACACACACACACGCACGCACACACACACACACACACACACACACACACACACACACACACACACACACACACACACACACACACTCTGCATAAAACAGACTAATGAATGTCAAGGGGATACCGTGTTTTGCTTGATGCCATATTAAAGCAGAAAGGGCCGGTAATGTAGACCCAGCGCTCAGAGTAACCGCTAGCAATTACTCTCATCTCCAGCATTTCAGGAAGTTTTGTGCACAACCCCTCAGTCATCCGTGTGCTGTCACTTTACAGTATACATCTCTTCCATTTTAATGAAATCACACATTCAAATTAGGAAATCATAAACACCGAGCGATGATGTCAGCTATATGCATCTGTGATAATCTCTAACAGATTCCACAAACTAGTCTGTATTTCCTCTTTTTCCTTCTATTGTCCCATCACAAGCTTTACTTCTAATTGTTTTATTATATTATAGAATAACGTCCTGTGAGAGCTTCACAGAATTATGCATTAATGTTCATATAGTACAGGGTTGTCTGTCAGTCTGCAGAATCTTATTTTGCAAATTAAATTTCTCTGAGCTTCCTTCCCACAGACATCACCAGCTAAATCTTATTTACATGTTAGCAATTAAACAAATCTGTCTAATCCATGAAGAACATCTTTTAACGTTCAGTATTTTGGACATCACTGCCAAAGCATTTTACTAATTTATTGAAGTACAGAGATGTTATGCAACTCAGTTGGATTTCAATTCTAATTTAATTCTGTTCTATGTATTAACTTGTCATAAATAAAATGCATATCAAAGGAACAAGAGGAAATAAAAGAAACAGGCAGGGTGTTTTACAGATGAACGCCAAACAATTATGGTTTACATTATGTGTTAATGCTATATGATGCATTGAATGTGCCATCACTGTCATTACCATCATAAATGTTTGCTAAGTATTTTGTTCTTCTTGCTAAGCACAGATTCTCTATGTGCTCATATTTATATTTAAACAAACTTACTTACTAGGTAATTACCACCATAATCTGAGTCTTTACTCCACCATATGCTTTGTTTTAGAAGTAAGCGTAGTGAACATAGGATAGAATAATGCTCTGTGTTAAGGTACTATGAAAGGCCCAAATTTCATCTTACAAACACTTCACATTGAGAGCTGACCATAAACCCGACAAAGTGGACACTGGCCAGGTCGATAAAGGGCTTCCCCTCCTTCCCAGAAAACCATATTACTGCCAAATTTGAATTGGGAGGACTGCCGATCCTCTGCAATAAGAGAGTTGAACAGTGGGACTGGGTTTAATTGCAAGACCTTAAAATGAGTTAGAAAACTTATTCTTGGTGATTTTATCATCTGCTGCAAGAATGAACAATTCAAAAACAGGAGTGAATCTTCTCTGTTGCTTCAGAACATCTTAAGGACAATCTCTCTTTGTCTCTAACTGACACATGAACACAGACACACAAACTCACATCTGGGTGACGACTTTCCTCCCTCTCGAGACATTGCTTCATGTCCTTGGCATAAATCAAGAGTAGACGCACTGCATTTATTTTGCAAAAGAAACTGTTACAATGTTCCTATTAAGTGGTTAATTTGGTATCTGTAACCCTGAAAGTTTCTAAAATATCATTCATTATATTTTTCAATTTGTAATATATACTGTAATGAAGTTTTCATAAGTTTAATGCATATGACATAAATGAAATTAAGAATCTGTAAATAACTAAGTGAGTATTGCATCTGTTTAAATTGTTAATGTTAATGATGGTTAATCAAAGACAGCATGTGTTATACTGTCCTGAAAACCTCCCTGTGATTGGTGTAAATGAGAGCATTAATATGAGTGTGAATGCTTGTTTGTGACTCTGTGTTGGCCCTGCGACAGGCTGGTGACCTGTCCACGGTGTACCCTGCCTCTCGCCCTATGCCAGCTGGGATAGGCTCCAGCCTCCCCACGACCCTGAAAAGAATAAGCGGAGGTGGATGGATGGATGGATGGATGGATGGATGGATGGATGGATGGATGGATGGTTGGATGGATGGATGGTTGGATGGATGGATGGATGGATGGGCTTTTGAGTTGTACTTTGCGTAAGCACTACCCAGGTTTTGTCAAATTTAATTGAATCAAGATTTCTTTATCAAGTCAATTTTTGCTCAGTGTGCATGTAACGATTTTCTTTACTGTTGAATAGTTAAAGCCAAATAGCCAACAAACAGCTTCATCCTGCTGAACACTGCCTGACAAGCCAACATCACCTGGCTCTGCCCTGCCTGAACCTGGTCCATCCACACCGCAGCAGGGCTTCAACTTCAGCTGCCTAAGTTGTTGTTGTTGGCACTCTGAAGATAACATGAAAATCATAGTCTGAAATAATCAAAACTATGCTGCATTAGTCTCAATTCATTAACCTTGATTTAAGCTTCCAGAAGTTTAATCGACTTTACTTTTTGTTTATAATTAACATGAGATTCAAACCCACACCTTTACTGTATCACTGCCTTAACATTTTCTGTTGTTTTTTCACATGTTGCTCTGTAAGCTCCATTTATCTTAAAATCCTGTGTTTTCTATGTTTTTGTTCACACAAAAGATTAGAGACTAATGAATTGGTCAAAGACCCCTAAACTGAGATATGAAAGTGTGTATATATACACCTGTTCACGTTAAGAGTCAAGTCAAGAGTTACTTTTTTGATAATTGCAGAAACTAACCTGTTGTTGTACATTAAATAATTTATTCATTTTGGTGTGTTTACTAAATACACAGACCTAAATACACACCTAAAATTATGTGCTGCAGTATTAAATTTGTGCAGGAGAAAAAGGTGTTGGACATGCAGATTTCCTCCTAAAGGCAATACTTGATTAAATTGGAGATGAAATGACTGATGAATGGATTGGTAAAAAAGTAATCACTGACACTGTTTCTTAGGCAGCAGGATTGATCCTCGATTACTTGATTGAAAATTTAGCAAGAGTGTGAACATTGTTTTGTGGATTTTTCCGTCGTTTCTTATATTTCCTTTTTTTTTTATACTTTCAAATTAAAAGGCCAATAAAACCACACATGGTTAATAAATAATACATTCGCTGTTGTGACTGGAATGATTACTTATAGTGTTAATTGCAATAATGAAATAAATGCAATACAAAATGGGGCTTACCCTCCTCTTCTCTTTGAGGGACATATAATAAGAGCCAATGCCAAATGACTGAACAGAATATAATGCTAGTCAATTTGTCTGATGCACACACACACACATACGCACACACTCACGGCTGAGTGCTTTAATGAATCCTGTCATTACGATGGAGGAGACATGGCTAAACCCCTGTTATTCTGCATCTCATTTTCTCCCCTTTCATGGTCGTCTCGTAAAACTCCAGTAAATTGTAATTAATTTTCAATTAAGGACAGTAATTAAATTAATTCACACAGTGAGGTTATATTTAATACACCTCTATGCTACGGAGCTGTCATAAACGGATACACATTTTTACTCGCAGGACTTTGTTTCGGGTTCAATGACTAAATGAAGATGCTGTGTATAGAACATGCACGCATAAAGGAGGGTCAAATTGAAGAAAAAAAACCAAATTTCACTATGGTTATCAGACTAACTTCCGTGTGTCTTTGCATTGACTTTTGGAGGGATTAAAAGCTCTTCCTCCAAAACATATCCCCTCTTTTGCTGTTTAGCAGATTGTGGTGGAGAGAGCTGTCCAACACGCCCGTCCAAAAATCTCCCACAGATGTTTATTTGTGTTAAGATCTGTTGATTATTGAGGCCATACCATTTGAGACGCATCATTTTGAATTTTCATCAAACTGCTCAGTGACCCCTCATGACCTATGGATGGGGCAGTGTCAGCCTGGAAGAGATTCTGACTGAAGTGTTTGCTTGGAGGATGAAGGGGATCACTCAGTACTGATTTGCACTTCTCTCTGACAAGACAAGTAGACCCAAACAATGCCAGTAAAATGACCCCTATAGCAAAGCCTTCTGCATGCCATCTTGATACAAAATCACAATCAATTGGGAAAAATCAGCATTATTTTATACGTATCATGGACCACGGCAAGATCCTAAATGTTACATGCAGTAGTGGCTTCACAGGGTGGTGGTTTGCATGTCCGCCTAACACCCAAGTGAAAGTTCCCCGGTTTGATTTCGTGAGGAGTCACAAATCCCTTATGGGTTGAGTCAGGAAGCGCATCGGATATAAAAATCTGCCAAATCAAACATGCGGCGCTACTTGCTGTGGTGACCCCTTGTGAATAAGGAAGCAACTGGAAGTAGCTTTAATTTTCAAATGCAGTGCACCTCTGTGGAAGCGTAGTTGTTTTCCCCTCATTTATTCAGTTTTAACTTTATTTTGTGACCCATAGAGCCATGTGGATGTTTTACATCTTGCAGAAAAAAAAGAAGAATCACTCACAATTATTTAGCTGGAATCACAGTATAGCTGCATAAAGTGACACCTGAAAGGTGCTGACAGATTATGCAGCGAGAAGAGCTTTCCACAGTAAAGCAGGCCACTGCTGTGGTGAACTTTAAATTGATATTACAGTCCTCAGGGCAAAATATAAATCTCACTGGTCTCTGCTGCTGTATTCTTTCTTTTTCATTCTCTCTTTTTTCTTTACAAACTCCCTACTTACAGCTGACTCTATAGTTAAAAAGAAAAAAAAGTTGACAGTGCTATAGGATATCAGGGAATAAATTGATGAAGTAGCCTCTCTAGGCTGCCTTGCTCCTTAGAGCTGATGAAGATAACAGTCCGTAACAACATGGTGACTTGGAAAAGGCTGTGTGTGTGTGTGTGTGAGTGAGTGAGGGGGTGACTCAGGGAGAGATTTAGATGATGAATGAGTGACCTTGCCTAAAGAGCTACATGTCCCTCTAGTGTGGCTTGATGGAGAGGTTGCACTGGGTCTTGCTGTGTATGTGTGTCTGCTGCAGTGTGCGCACATTTATGTGTGAGTATGTGCATCCACTTGCGTTCATTTTCAGCCTGTTTGTGCACTTAACAGATGTACGTATTTTTGCATCTGTGAGCATTCGTCAAATGTATAGTTGGGCACAAGTGATTTAACCACAAGGGAGATAAAACACAAACATGCAGCACACTGATGTTCTAAAAATATTTGCTTCCTCTTCAAAAGCGTTTCCCAATCTGTAGGTAGATGTGAGATAAAAACATTGGCGTTATCCTGCATTAACAGGCTGTGTGGGTAGCATGGTGTCAATTCATGTGTTGCACCTATGAACTTGGTACCTGTGTGTGGCACACAGCTACATGTATTTGTGTGTTGGGCATATGATCAGTTTTAACAACTGGTATGAGACACCTCTCCTCCCCACTGAGTTTGCAGATGCCAGGTGGAGGAACAAGGCTTTATTGCTTCATCCAAATGTCAGAGCACAGCGTGTGCATCTGGTCTGTGTGTGAGACACCCAGAGATGTCGTAAGAAAATAATAATAATAATAAAAAAATCCAATATTTTATTGATTCATCATTGTTGTTTGGTAGAGCATCTTTACAGATCCAACTCACTGGAAACCAAAACCTGGAATATTTTATGTTTGTGTTTACTCACAAGCTCTACTTTAGAAGATGAGTAGTGCTGCAGTGTGCCTTTATGATGCGTCAGTGCAGCACTTCAATTCTGTTTCTCTATTATTCATTACCCTTTATCTGACAAATGTTTTAGTTAGTGTCACACTGGCGTTGTTGCCGGGCTGTGACGAAGCAAAGCAGGCCAGTGCCATGCAACATGATGAATCACAATGGGAAACATATTTTAGTCGGTCACCTTTAAGCTATTGCACTGTGACAGCAAGCCACAACTTACCAGTCCCGACACATGCATTTTACAGGTAGATATGTATATTATAAAAATTTCACACATTGATTTAACCAAAAAAATATATTCGGCATAGCAAATACATAGTGAAAAAAATTGAATGAAATATCCACCCATGGTTGCGGGCGTACTGAAGCCTACCCCAGCTGTCATAGGGTGAGAGGCAGGGTACACCCTGTACAGGTCACCAGCCTGTCACAGGGCTAACACAGAGAGACAGACAGCCATCCACTTATGGGCAGTTTAGAGTAGCCAATAAACCCTATCCCCAGTAAGTGCCTGTTTTTGGACTGCTGGAGGAAACCCACACAGACACAAGAAAACATGCAAACTCCACACAGAGAGGCAGAGGCCTGGTCCAAAGTGGAATTGAACCCAGGCCTTTCAGATGTTATCCTAACTGTGGGGCAGCAGTGCTAACCATCATGCCACCATGCTGCCCCTGCAATGAAATAAACAAGGAATTCTAGAAATGAAATAAACAAGGAAAAAATATTTTTAATCTTAAATATCAAATGCTGATGTCAGATCATGACGTCAATCATGATCAGTGCTAAGTTGGATAAAGTTTCAGGGATTTTCAATTGAAGCCCAGAATGTTTATGTGTTGATATATTGATATACTGATATATTGTTCTTAACTTTAGCATTTTACTAACCAGCTCAATTTATCCGCTCAGCTTTCTGTAGGGATGTGCTTGTTTACAAGGACCCAATGCAAATAGCTTCCATTTTGACTTCCCCCACTGGTGACATTGGCTGTAATCAGACTAACCATTCAATGTCTTTTCTTTGTACTAATGTCACAATAAAAGTGGGGTTTAAATGATTGAAATGATTTGCATTTAATTCTGTGTTATTTACATTTCACGCATCATTCCAACTTTTTGGGAAACAGGGTTGCATATGAAACTATTATATTTGTAATATGTTGTAGATGAGTAAAAAGTCCTGGTCAATGGCTACAGCATCAACATTTTCCTCTATCCATGTGGATACACTATATTCATCAGAATGCACTCATTACTTGTTACATTTCTTCCTTTTGTCACCGCACATATAATACTCACTACCAACAGTCTACATTCACACACACATTGGCACAAATCAGGGCAACTGTTCTCTTTTTGTCTTTATTGCACCTCATTTGCTCTTGTGAATATGGTGAACATGTTTCGACAACTCAAATTTCTTTTGATTTATGCAGTATGTTTCATTTTGTATCACACACATTTTTGCTCTATATTTCTTTCATTTTAGTTTTACTTTTGTGCTTTCAGTCTGACCTTTCTGCTTTGTTTCTGCCTTATTGGCTTGCTTGTAATACTGTTTAAACTTTTCCATTTACAACATTTGGAAGAACAACATTCTGGGTGATTTGCAGTGTAGAGTGCAAAGAGCATGCTGGGAGCTCTGCCAGCAGGGAGCTGTAGTTGTCTAGTAAGAAGATGGCAAGAGTTTGGACAAGGAACTGTGCTTTTGTGAGAAAAAGATCGATAGATGTTGTACAGAGTAAATTGACAGGATGGCACTTTGGCTGTGATGTTGGTCATATGAGGCTGCTGGCTGTCTGGAGTGGTATTATAGGGTTTTGGCAGTGAAAGAAGCAGAAGAGAAGCTTGGTAATAAAAAAAAAAGATTTAAGAACATGAAGTATGTGTCATGAAGGAACAATAGCAAGTTTTATGAAGGAAAGAGCTGGCGAAAATGCATTCTAGATATAAGTCTTAACCAGCATGTCTGAGCAGGTAAGAGAAAGGAACTGTACTGTGATCAGAATTACAACAGCGGGCAGACCATGAAAGTAAATGACAGATAAAAAAAAAAAAGAGAAACACAGGACAGACGGACTGAAGATGAAAGATCCTGTCCTGTTCAAAAACAAGTTACCTTATATTAATCCCACAAAGAAAAGAAAAATAAAATACTTACTGTGAACACTTATTTTGTAAATCTTGTAAGACCTCCATCAACAAGGTGCTGGAAAAATTCCTCAGAGATTTGGGTGCATATTGATGTGATAGCATCCCACAGTTGCTGCAGATTTGTCAGCTGCACATCTATGACGTGAATCTCCTGTTCCAACACATCCCAAAGGTGCGCTGTAGGACAGAGATCTAGCCCATCTGCTTCAGGGTTCAATGTGATGTGCATTCAGAGATGCACTTCAGCAGGTTGTCTCGACCATGTCTACCAGCCTAAATGCTTTGAGTTGCTGTAATTTGTGTTAGTGAGAAGTTGAACATAAAGTGGCCAGTGAGCATATATTTGCCCATCAAGCGGCCACTTCTGCATTTTCTCATGCATCATATTTGTCAGCATTAAGCATGAAGCAATAAAAAAAATTAAAAAGTGGCCAAATTCATGAATACATAGTGTGTCATATAGATGTGTATATTCACCACAAACATTTACATGTTTAAATTCAGGCAATAAAAAGTTTATTTTCACTATTTCTTTTGTGTATGGGATAGCTTCCTCAACAGGAAGTAACCTTTGAGCAAGAATACCCCTGAAACATTCTTTATGCAGGAAATGGGAGCATACCGTGTTGGTTAGCAGCCCACAGTTAGTAAAGAATAGAGGATGAAGTAGGTCTGATCTCAGCTCAGCAGAGTCCATCAGTGACTTCCAGGAGTGCAGTCTAAAATGAGCTACCCTGAAGCCAGACTGCTGGAGCTCTTGAGAGCACAGGTCTTTATGCAAATAACACCGAGTCACATTCCAGTAAAAGCAATGCTTAAAGCCAAAGATGATACATCCACTTTTCCTGTCTTTCAACATACCTGTGCTATTTGAGGCTTTGAATTTAATACCGCTCCTCTATCTTCATTTAATAGATAATCAGTTTGCCATGAGCGCATTTTTAAGTGTGTTATTAATTTTTTTTATTAGTCCCTCTACGGAAAATGAGCTCTTAGCTAGTAGTATAACACGATAGTCACATCTTTAGCCACAATAATATTGACTAATATGCTCTGATCTCCAACAAATGCTATTTTTTAAATTCATAATCACAGTAATTACCACAAGGACTTTCTTAATGTTTTATCAGTTAAATCAAGAGAGTCAGAGAAATTTAATGAATGGTAGTTGGTGAAAATGTTATTTCTTTGTGGACATGCATAGAATTCAACCATTTATTTAAATTTCTTTTTACTATTCAGGGGAATTCATGTATTTTACGCTATGATGCACATTTAGTTCTGTTTGGGCATGGTATCTGTTATATAGCATGTACAGAAAAATAATACAGAATTAGGATCAGTGCTGTGTAGACTGTATTACACTGTGTGTTTTGTATTATGTGTAAAAGTAAGTGAACAAGTATGTGTGTGTCCACGTGTATGTGTTTGTTTCAAACCGGCAAATGTGCATGTAAAGTATTCATAGATGGGTGTGCTATTGGAGGTTTGACATTGTGGCTGCCTCTGCTGGAGATAAGCCATTAATAGGACTGTTACTGGAGGTCAGTGGGGTTCTTCACACACACACAGACCACATTACATGCTAGAGGCTGCACATTACCTACAGCTTACAGAGGTCCACAGGTTAATACCATGAAATAGAGACTCAAATTTAGAGGCAGCTCACTGGCTACACACTAATGTGTTAACCCCTGCAGAGTGTGGTAATTACTTAATGCGATGTACCAGTTAGGGTGATTGTGCCATGTTGAGAAATGGGAGGAACTCATGTAGCTGGCTGGACTGGAGTTCAAAACAATGTAGCTTTTAGTTTGATGGTCCATAATGACAATCATGATGGTACACCTAGGTGGAAATGCAAAACAAACAAACAAACCAAAAAAACAAACAAACTGTAAATAGATGCAATTAAGTCAACTTTTTTTTCTTTTATCATGGATTTAAGTGACTTAAAAATCCAGATTTGCAGTAATGGAAATCGGAGGAACTCATGTCGCTGTACTGGACTGGAGTTCAAAACAAAGTAGCTTTGAGTTTGATGGTCCATAATATGTTTACGGTGTTTGTACTTTGTGAAACATAAATGAGCAAGTTATAGTTAGCTACTTCCCCAGTGAGTCTCTGACAGGTGTTACTCAACAGCTGATGACGGTAGTTCTTGTTCTGGAGGGCCACTCTTACCAGGTTCATGGGCTGCCACATAAACCGAGTGAGAAAACAATCTGGCCACTAGCAACAGAAAGCAAAAAGAAGCAGCCTGACCTCAAGTAAACCAGTGACAGTTAACCGTGTTGTCTCAGACAAATAACAATAGAAAAACTGAAGTAGAGTCCGCATACCGAGCCTCTTCTGGTGTGTGCACTCTGCTTTTCTCAACATGTCTGGGTAATCTCAGGAGGTAGATCGGTAATCTATTAATCGGAAGGTTGGTGGTTCACTCCCAGGCTATTACGGTCAGCATTTCAAAATACTGAAGTGCTTGTATGAACAAGGAATGTTGCGTAAGGTAAACTAAAGGGTTATATAAAGAACAACTTCTTTATTTATTGTTTTAACTTTTCTAGTTGCATTTAATTCCTTGTAGGCTGTGTAGACAGGCTTTTTTTTTGGTTTCTTTTTTTTTTGGTGTTTTTTATTCCTTTCTCCGGTTTTTTTTTTTTTTTTTTTTTTTTTCCTTTTTTTCTGATTTTTTTATCTCCCCATTCTTTAAATTTTTCTTAATT